>JAPFFP010023397.1:0-16271 GCA_026153255.1 Solanum medicagineum
TCCGCACTCTCTCGATCTTGCTCGCCTCTCTTTTCCCTTTCTCAATCTCGCTTGCCAAATATGTATATTAGTAATACATATATAATTATTTGATATATATATATATATATATATATATATATATATATATATATAAAATTTGACAAATATGCATATGTAATTCGCCTCTCTCCTCCCTATCTTGATCTCGTTCGCCTCTCTTCTCCCTTTCAGGTGATATAGCCAAAATTATGTCATATAATTATGTAAAAAAAATATAATTAGTTAATCATGTTAGATTTCAAACTTAGACTATTTATGAAAATTAGAAAAAATAAATATTCACAATGAAAACGTGCCCGCTGTTTTTACCTTTTGCAGACTGGCCGAAAAATTGACACCACACAGTGAGACATTTGGCTAATTCTGATAAAGCGTGCCCTACAAAATTATTGAATCAGTACCATTTCACACTTTATCTAAAATTAAACAAACATTTTACGTGGCTATTCAGTGATTCACATCGCTTATTATATGTAACAATTGATTTATATTATATCAGGTACAATGTGTGTTTATTTATTAATTTTATATAAATTTAAATATTTATTTATATGTATTTAAAATTGAATATATATTTATATATTATGTCTTTAAATTGTACAGAAACTTCTTAATAGTGTATGATATGAGTCGTATATTATTGAGTCTATTTCTAAATCATAGTTATATTTTTGTAAAAATTATGTTGCTTTGATTGAGTTGAGTCGAGTCTAGTCATTTGAGTTGAGTACTTTTTTTAACTTGCTATCAATTTCAGTCGCTTTACATATCATACATTTCATATATTAACGTCATTTAACGCTACATCATTTTTTTTATAATGCGGATAAATGTTTTTTTTCCGCTGTGGTAAGTCCTCCTTGCATTTGGAGGGACTAGTATTTCTTCACTTTCTTCTTTAGCTTTTGGAGTAGTTCTTTCGAAGTAGTCATAGACCTATTATTAAAACCTTCATCTAGATTTTGTTTGATAACTAAATAAAATAAAGCAAAACAAAGTAAAAGGAATTTAAACTTTGGTATGACCATTGTTTATTTTGTAATAACAATTGAGTTTTGCAAATATCCCTAGACACTAAAAAGTGTGGAGATGTAGCTTTTGTGAGTGATAAGACATTAGGACTGTTGATTTTTTTTTTTCACCTATCAAACTGTCGTTAAATATCTTAAAAATTATAGAATGTGATCTATTTTTTTTTCATAAAATATTCATTTTGCTAAAAAAATAAAAAGTAGTAGATATTTGGATTGTAATTCAAATGATGAAAACGCGGTCCTTAGGCTTAGTGACTGAAAAATTGACACCACATCGGACACATTGATGTAAATGTGTCCCTCACAATTGGGAAATATTTTTAAATTTTTTTATGTCTTAAATATTTTTTTAAAAAATTATTTTATCTTCCTCAAAATTTAGGAAAAAATTTTCCTCCAAAAATGAAGGAAAATATTTTTTAAAAACTAACAAAAATTTTCACATTTTAAGAAATTATTATTTTTTCATTCCTATGCCAATCCACTCAATTTTTACCCCCCCCCCCCCCCCCCCCCCTCCAAAAAAAGAAAAAACCCTAAATCACGTTTAATACTTTTTGCTAGTGGTGTAGATCCAATAATATTCCCATCCCAATGGAAATATAATAACACGTTTCCTTTCATATGGGTGAATCTCCCTATATATATGGACACTATAAATTTGAGCTCCAACACATCTAAAAATAGATATTCAAAATATTTTAAAACATTCTAATGGATGCAATATTACTGAACAAGGCAGGGATCCTATCCATGGGAACCTCAAGAAGACCATTTCCAACAACTTTATTTGGTGGAGTTCAGTCATCACTAGTTGTATCAAAAGGCTACCTTTCTACTGCCAACACCAAGAAATTAGCTGTAACAAATTCCAATATGACTATACGTCGTTCAGGGAATTACAGGCCTACTGCCTGGAATTTTGAGTATATTCAGTCCATTAACAGTCATTATGTGGTATGTTTATATGTTCATTTTATTTTTTCCCCTATATAAAGCACACCTCACACCTACTTGATACAGTTATTGTGAAAATATCGTGAATTAACTATCACAAATAAAGAAAATAGAGAAAAAAATAATACAAGAAATTTAATGAAATTAGGCTAGGCCTAATCCGGAGTGTCCTATAGAATCACAAACAATGTGTAAAATCCAAGTAGTCCTAAGTCTATGAGGAAAAGGTCCTGCCAATACTAGAAGGACAGTATATTCTTTTTTTTAAATCTGTTAACACAAGAGTTCTCTTAAACTAATAAGGATTATGAATTTTCTAAAATATACATGAAAAAAATTCAAAACTAAATCTTCCTCTTGACTTGAACTTCTTACATATATAAGAATAGCGTTTCTCTTATCATGTTGACATTAGCAATCTCATTATATAATATCTCAGATAATATAATATCTAACTATCATATATTTTGTCTGCTTCAAGCATTGAAGCCATATAGCTTCTTTCACTATCTCAATAATTTTCATGTAGGCAGCCACTAGTGGATAAACCAACACCACACGGCTAAGCTACCTTTCAACTGATGGCACTAGCAAAAACAAAAGTAAAAACATAACTTATCAAAAATCTCTAGCTAATAAAAGTTGCTTTTGAAATTTGGATCCGCATAACATATTGCTGATCCACTTAGCTTGTTTTTGAAAAAAATTCAACTTCACATCTACCTATACTCTTCAAGTATCTCAAGATCTACCTCACTCATATCAAACATAATGCTACTAACTTCACTCAAATATGGAACACTATACACAATAAAATTATACACTCTTTTTCAAGTTTACTTTTTCTAATTCTTTCAAACCTTCTGAAATAACTTCCTCAATTATCTTTCATATGCCTTGTAACACCAATGATGATCTCATTCTAATCTTCACAGATTGAAGCTAGATCAGCCCCATCGAATTTCTCTATTTCATCCTTTTTTAAAGATGATGAAGACATTTTAACCCTTGATTATATATAAAATCCTAATCAAGCTTTGATACCAATTGTTGTGGCTGGTAAGCACTAAAAACAACAGACAATTGATATTAAATATTGTGTAGAAATCCAACCTAGCTCTATTACCAATTGTTGTAAAAAATGGATTAACTATCACATGATCACAAACAAAAAAAAGATTAGGAAAGAAAAATAATACAAGAATTTAACAAGGTTCAGTTAGGCCTAATGTTTTAAGCAAAAACAGAGAGAGTGTTTCACTTTTTAAGCAAAAACAGAGAGAGTGTTTCACTATGAAAGAAAAAAAAAGAAGTTTACAATGTTTTCAAGCCCTTAGGATTAAATTATGGATTCTCTATGTCCTATTGAATCCCTAACAATATTCCCTATAAATAGACTCCAAATAGTCCTAAATCAATAAGAAAAATAATTTTTTCAATCCTAGAAGAATAAGATATTCCTTTCTCAAATGGCCATTAAGACAAAAGTTCTAAAATATAGGAGGAAAAAATCCAAAATATTATTAACAATTATATACACTATCATATCTGATATGCATAATATATAATCCATGCATGTTGTACTTGTATCATTCAAATAATTAACTTTAATGTTGCGTATATACAGGAGGATAAGTATATGGTGCGGTTTGACGAATTGAAGAAGGAAATGAACAAGTATTTATCGATGATGATGGTTCATGAGAAATCACAAGAATTAGACAAGTTAGAGTTGATTGATAATTTAGAAAGGCTTGGAGTGAGTTACCACTTCAAAGATGAAATTATGCAAATACTGAGGGGCATTAATGACCAAAGTGATAATGCAGCCACGTCAGCAGATTCATTATATTACACTGCTTTGAAATTTAGGATCTTGAGGCAACATGGATTTCATATCTCTCAAGGTATGTACCGTATCAGTTCCAAGTGTAGGTTAACAGACAAGTTCACGATCCGTGTAATGCCATACGGTCCGTAAACCTTCTCTTGATGTGGTGATGTGCAAATTTTCTACTCGTTTCATTAATGTTATTTTTGTAAATTTAATTGTTTCTAATGACTTTTTGGGACTTTATATGCTACCTTAACACTTCCTAAAGCCTAAACCCTTTTCCTAATTATCAAATTCATTCCTCTCAAGTTGAAAATCCTCTTAAACGTATCTCAAGAACTCTAGTACCAATCAAACTTGGGAATCAAAAGGCCTAATCTTCTTCAAATCTCTTCTTGGAGTTCCTTCCCTAGCTAAGGTATGTGGGTTTTGATCCCTTGTTACTTCCAATCAAAGAGACCCAAACTAATTTCAAGAAATCTACATGAATTTTGCTTACTTTAACTGGAGGTTTTAAAATATTTTGATTCCTTAAATTCCAATAATGAAAGGGTTATGTTTATCTATGGATTTAAAGATGAATTAAGCTTTGAAATGTTGAAATACATTGTTATTAAGAATATCTGAATATGCATAGCCTTAAATGTTTGAAACTAAGCATGGGTGATTATATTATGATTTCAAATGTGTATTTAACTATGTTTTCACTTGAATTTTATATTATTTTGATGATCTTTGATTGAATGTAAATTACCCATGTCACTCACATCTCATTCATAGCATATGCATTTCATGAGCATGAATTTATGGAAATTATGAAGTGGTTTAAGCCCAATTATTCTAAGTATATGATTTTTGACAAGATTATGGTTATGACAAGAATGTGATCACATATATGTTTATTAATTATGACTCTTTGAGAATTTTGGGTGCTTGCACCATTTTGTATATGAGTGGGCTTTTCCTATTCATGAGTATTGTGACTATGAGAATATGGTTTTGGCATTTGAGCCTAAGTATGAACTATCATGAATGATGTTTGGCTTTTAAGCCCAATTGTGCACTGAAATGATTTGGCAAGACTTGTATCTCTTGAAAGCATGTATATGTATATTATGAGTATTCTTGTGGGATTATGACTTAGCACCGATGGTTTAAAGGAGTGCTCTCTTTCCTAGAACTACGTGCCTAACATATGTTATGTGAAATCCTATCCGAAATGGGATATGTTCCCGTAAGGAAGGTTGCTTCATAGGAGATGAGATAGGTTCCCGTAAGGTGAAGTATAATGTGACAAGATATGTTATATGTGCAAAACCTATCCGAAATGGGATATATTCCCATAAGGAAGGTTGCTTCATACGAAATGGGATGGGTTCCCATAAGATGAAGTATAGTTTACCTTTGGCAAGTAGACCTCTTTACCGATAAGGGAATTTCATCGGTATTCCAAGTAATAGCTTTCTTGGTCTTACTTATGTCAGTTGAGGTCACATCCCCACTATATATATGAGCATCATTTGCATTTTATGCATCATGAATTTCATAACATCTTGTTATATTACATTCATTGCTATAAATCTCCTTCTATATTATGTGCTCTTGCCATCTAACATTGTATGCAAGTTTTTGTAAGTTACATGCATTGGACCATGCATACTTGATACATTCAAACGTACTAACGTGTACTTTTGCCTACATGATCTCACCATATAGGGACCGGAGATTACTTTCATCCACCGTTCAATGGCGAGATCGAATATTGAGACATTAGTTATGGTGAGTCCTATCTTCCAAGGACAAACCACCATTCCTCTACATTAAGTTGATATTGTTTATGTTATATACTCTTTCAAGGTGAGCCCGGAACATCTCTTAGCCCCCGTCCTATCTTATCACTAGAGGCATTGTTGGACATCTTATAGACACTCCTCAGATCTATGTGTTATGTGTTGTATTTGAACCTTATGATTATTGTTATCCTTTGGATGTAACTATTATTGATTGATTATGGGAATTATGATATATATATGTTTGATATGGAAATGTGAAAGATCCTAAGTCCGAATCGCCCTTATAGTGTTAATCATACATATCCGCCCCTTAGTCATTATGTGCTATAGGCAATATGAATCCATGTTAATCCCTTTCCCTAAGATATTCCCATAGTGTGACTTCTACTTTCCCATCGCTTAGAACTGTGTGTTTAATTTGAATGATCTTCTGAACTAATGATGTTAGTTTTTGTACTTTGAGGCTTGTTTGGGGACTCTCGAGTTCCCATTCGTCGTGTCACTCCTAGACCTTAGGTCTAGGTCATGACATACATACCCTACAACCGTCGACTGACCTCATAGAGATCAATTCATTTTTGGCATTGGGCACCACTATGATATCGCCTTTTATTAGAACACACTGAATTGGACTCACCCACTCACTGTCGGCAATTAGGTAGATTACTCCTGCATCTAACCACTTGATGATTTCCTTGCAGACTATATCTTGCATAGGAGGGTTTAGACGCCTTTGATGCTCGATGCTAGGCTTGTAGTCTTTAAATAACTAGATTTTGTGAGTGCATATCCCTGGATGAAAGCAATGATATCTGCAATAGTCCACCCAATAGCCCTTTTAAACTACTTGAGTACTGTCACAACTGTTTGCCCCTCACTCAAATCTGCGGTTGTGATGACTGGTAATATCTTATTCTCTCCTAAAAATGCATACTTCAAATGTGATGGAAGTGCTTTCAATAATTCCAACACTGGTGGCATCTTTATAGATGGTTTTGTAGGTGGTATCTCTCGGTTCTTCAAGTCAAGCTCAAACTTAATCTGACGTCTAGGGTCGAATGACAACCTAAGAGCATTTATTGTCTCCTCATAATCTGGGATACCATCATTATCAAAGTTCATCAAGACTTCCTCCAAAGTGTCAAATCCTAGCCATAGCTCAATAGGTACTGATGACTCATCATATATCAATAGTTTCAATCACTGAAACTACCCTCAAAGTACAATTTTTCCTTTCTTGTTGAGAAACATGAAACACGACCTCTTCTTACCCAACTCTAAATGTGAGTAACCCTTTCTCCATATCAACTAGAGTGCAACCTGTAGCTAAGAAAGGCCTCCCCAAAATAATAAGATCTGCAAAATCAACTTCACTGTAAAGTAGAAAATATGTGGGAAATATAAATTTGTCAACCTTTACCAACACATAATAAAGCATTTCCATCGGTTTCTTGATTGTTCTATCTGCTATTAGTAACCGCATTTTTGTAGGAGTAGGAGTTCCTAAGTCAAGTTTCTTGAAGATGGCAAGTGGCATTAAGTTGATGCTAGCACCCAAACCACAAAGTGCTCTAGCAAATTCTACCTCCCCAATCGTGCATGGTATAGTGAAAGCAACTGGGTCTTTATGCTTTTGGATTAATGACTTGGTAGTGACGGCACCATAATGTTGAAGGTCATGTGAGAGAGCTTGACTTACCGTTCACTTCTTTGTGACCAAATCCTTCATGTACCTTGTGTAACCCGACATCTACTCTAAGGCTTCAATCAAAGGGATGTTCACCGATAGTTTCTTGAGTATTGATAGGAAATTCTCGAGTTTTCTCTCCTCCTCCATCTTCTTCATTCTTTGAGAAAAGGGGGAGGAGGTCTTGGGAAGGTCTTATACTTCCTCGATATCTCATCCACTGCAACTACCCCATTTTTAGCATCATTATCTCTATCGGCGACAACCCTCCTCATGCTTTCTTTCTTATTCACATTTTCTACTTTAGCTGGAATTGAAGAGTCAATGCTACTTTTACCTCCCTTAGGTGCAATTACCATGCAATGCCCCTCATTCTTTGGGTTTTGGACCGTATTGCTTGGCAAAGTACCCTTTTGATGTTTGTTCAATTTTGAAGACACTTGACCAAATTGTTGTTCCAATTGCTTGATGGCTACTGATTGAGACTCGATCTTTTGGTTAATACTTGAGATATCCGATTTCATTCCCTTCAAAGCCTCATCCTGATGAACGGCCCTCTTCAACAACTTGTCAAATATTTCCTCAATCTTTGAATTGCTAGAACCGGCTTCGCGATTATGAGGAGGCACATATGGACCATTTCTATACCCATCTCTTCAGCCCCATTCGGCTTCTGGCACCCTATCTCTCTCAAAATAACCACCATGATTATCTCTATATGCACCCTGTTGATTGTAGTTCTGACCTTGATTTCCAGAACCTTCATGCTAGTAGTCCAGATTGGACCCTTGGGCATTATTTCGAAAACCCACCACTTGATCTCTAACAAAGCAAGCATCTTCATCATAATATGACTCACCATATATGGGCACATTGGGGGATTTGTGGACAAATGCATGAACACGTCCTTGAGTTTGTTTCACCACCAAGTCCTCACTAGTCTGGAGTTGAGTAAGTTGTTGCATGATCTTAGCATTGATTTTTGCTTGATCCGAACTAGTACTCATTGCACAATAGCTTCTTGAAGTAGCTCTCTCTCTCTCCCTGAGCTTCTTGTAGTAGCTCTCTCTCTTTGGCCCCATGCTCTATTGGCCTTCACTACTTGCTCCATCTTTTCCACTATCCTTGTAAAATAATTGGTCTAAGAACACCCCCATGATTGTATCGGCACATGCTTGACTATTTTCATCAAGACCTTGATAGAAAATTTCTACCAAGGCATCATAATCAATCTTATAGTCCGAAACCATTCTCAAACACTTGGTGAACCTCTCCCATGTTGTACTAGTGGAATCACCTGGCAATTTCTCAAAGTTATTGATTTTGTCCTTTAGTTTGAGCTTTTTTGACCTTGGAAAATATTGCTCTAAGAAGGCTCTTTGAATTTTTTCCCGACTAGTGATTGAACTCTGTGGGAGTTCTAACAACCATATTGTTGCATTTCCTGTAAGAGAAAAAGGGAACACTCATAACCCAACAACATCCATAGAGAGATTTTGTATACCCATCACACCTTTACACACAAATGCAACATTATGAAGATGACTGTGAGGATCCTCAGTAGGTAACCCTGCAAACAAACCACAGTGCTGAAGCATTATGGGTAATCCACTTGACACTGTGAACTTAGTGTCTTCCGGTAGTGGTAGTAACACTATAGCACCTGTAACATCAATGGCCATAGGGTTCAACCAAAATTGATTCCATCGATACGCATTCTCGTTGAAATCTATATGGTGTGGCCTATTTTACCTTGGTTGTGGATTCTCCTATCTACCCACATCATTGTCATGTCGATTTATGGCTTCATCAACCGCAACATCCACGTTTGCTTGGGCCATTCTCCTTTCAACACGATGGATCTCAAGATTATTTGGAGCTAAGGTTCTGTCTTGACTTCTTGTGTTGGGTATACATCTAGTGTATTCCTATAGAAAAAACTAAACAACAAAATAAAAACAAGAGCAAAATACAAGATAATTAAGCAATCAACACTTGAATCAATTACTAGTGAAATCAAATCAAAACCTCGTCGTCTTCCCCTGTAATGGCACCATTGATTTTGATCACACTCAAACAGTACCTCTCAATTTGAGGATAGAGTGATCGTTGCCAAATATAAAACCTAACCATAGGTTAGGGTCGAAACCCAAGGGAATACGGGGTTTTGCTGCATTAATTCACCAACAAGCATTTCAAACATCAACTAACTCTATTCTCAATAAAAGGGGGGGAGGGATTTGAAATGATTTATAAGAAACTAAAACTACACTAACAAAGTGAAGAAACAATCAAATTGGAGAGCAACTTGGGAAATTGTGTTCCCCATGATTCACTAACTCAAACACCTTGGATAACACAACTTAAATTAGGAAATTGCATGCAGGACAGTAACTTAGGTTCTTCTAACCCTTGGGCAAAGGTGAAGGTTGAATTTCACAATTGCGCTTGGCCAGCTACCATAGTGTGCAAACTAACTGTTACCTATTTCCCAGTCAACCTCTCCTTGGTCACGATTGTATTATTAGATGAGAACACATTAATCGAATTCTGTCACCCATTTCCTTTTTCTATTCACCACTACCTTGGTCGGGATCATGACACTAGGTGGGGTTTAATGTTGGCCACCATTGAGCAACAAGAAAAATGAAGGAAAATGGATACTACATGCAAATATCCAACTCAAGAGGTCCAAATAATCCATGTTATTAAGCTAGCTACTCATGGTTCCCACAATACTCAAGTTGTGGGGTTTAGCTACTCATAACTTGGGCAAGGAAACAAAAATGGAATGAAACAAACATAGTTGAGAAATTATCCAATAATAATGAAGAACAAGGAAACCCTTCTTTGAATTACAAGCTTGAATGATGAAATTGATTTACAAGTGATTTAAAATCTCCAAAGTGAGTCTCCAATTGAAACTCTTGTCTAAAGACCTACAATATTCTAAGTGCTTCTCTCTCTAAAATCTCTCTAAAAATCTGTATAATTGTCTTTTTCTTCTTTTCTTTTCAAAAACCCTAACATGTACTATTTATACTATTTACAAAATGGTCCTTAAAATAATTTAAAAATTCAGGTTCGCAGCTGTTATGACTCATGGTTACAGCTCATAGAGTGACCTACGAGCCGTAATCGGGCTTTTATTATCAGCACTTGGCATTTTGGACTTCACTGCTATGATCCACCTCTACGAGTCATAATCAGATATACAACTCGTAGTGCCTTCTCGTAGTCCACCCCTACATTTCTTGGTCAAATTTCTATCAACACTGGTAATCACTACGAATCCCCCTTCTATGAGTTGTAGTGAGTTCTATGACCTATACCATGGACTCCTATGGCTAAACTTCAATTTCTCAGATTTTGATTTTGGAAACTGTTAGTCACCACGATCATCCCCTATGACTAGTAGCTTGGGCTACGACTCGTAGTGGGTCTCTGGGTCTTTAAATTCAGCAAAATCTGCTACTACTTCCCAAAATCATGCTAACCTGTATTTTATGCAAAAATAAACACAAAACACATAAAAACCATAAAAAGTCGCATTGAGAACACATAAAATCCCTTGTTTTAGGCACCAAATGTGTTGTATTTTGATAGTACATCAAAAAGTGAACGTCAAAGTAATTAACCTAACCAGGTTAGGATCAAATACCACAGGCAATATGGGACTTTACAATTTTGTTCACCAATAATCAATTCATGAATTAACTAACTCAATTCCCTAAAAAAGAGAGGGGGGGGGGGGTTTGCAGTGATTGTTAGAAAATTAATTTAAACTAACTAAAATTGGAAGACAAGTAATAATAGAGAGAAACTTGGGTATTGTTCCCCATGATTCACTAACTCAACATCCCCAGATATGACAATTCCCAACTAGAATATTGCATGCCGGACGGTAATTTAGGTTCTTCCAACACTTTAGTCAAAGGTGAAGGTCTTATTTCAATACGGGACTTGGCCAGCTCAATAGTGTGCTCAACTAACCATTACCCATAGTCCCAGTCCATCTCCCTTTGGTCGAGTTTGGTTGATTAGACAAGAACACATCATCGAATCCCGTTAATCATTCTCTTTTCCTATTCAGTACCACCTAGATCGGGAAGGTAACACTAGGCAAGTTCTAATATTGGCCACCACTAGAAAACATTCAAAATGAAGAGAAATGGTTAATACATGCAAACGCCCATTCTAAGAATTGAAAATAATCCGAGTTTCCTAAGCTAGATTCTCATGGTTCCCACAACCCCAAGTTATGGGTTTAGTTACTCATATCGTGGGAAAATAAAGAAACAATGAATAGATTAAACATAGTTAATCACTTACCCAAGAAGATTGAAAAAGAATAAAAGCAATGTGTATTGAAAATCACAAGCTTGAATGATGAATTTAACCCACAAGTTAATCTCTTCTCCAAAATGTAGTCTCCAAAACTAGAACCCTAAGAATATTCTAGTTTCTTCCTCTCTACTCTATTCTCAGCTGCTCTGTCTATACAAAAACTGAATAACTCTTTTAAATGACCTAGTATTTGCTATTTTTAGTATTTACAAACAAGTCCCTAAAATAAGTACAAAAACTGGTTGGTGTGTTCTACGACTTGCAGTTACAACTCATAACTAGGGTCACGAGTCGTAATCAGGCTTTCGTATTCAGCTCTTAGATTTTGAACTTCACTCTACGAAACTTCTTCGCAAGTCATAGTCTAATCTACGACTCATATTGCTCTCTCATAATCCATATCTACAGAACTTGGTCCAAAACTGGGGAACACTGGAAATTGCTACAAAACGTTTCGATACGGATAGTAGAGTGATCTACGACCCGTAATTGGGTTTTGTATAGTGGAACTACAATTTTGCTTCAACACTAGAAGTCCCCACGAGACTACTTATATGGCTCGTATCTTGAGATACGACTCATAGAGGGTCTCGTATGTCCTCAAAATTTAGCAAAACCTGCAACTTTTTCCAAAATTGTGCCAACCTTCTTTTCCCATAAAAATAAACACAAAAACACATAAAAACCATGAATGTCGCATTGAGAACAATCAAAAATCTCAAGTTTTAGGCACCAAATGTGTTGTATTTAGATAGCACATCAACACCCTCAACTCAAAATTGTTGCTTGTCCTCAAGCGACGACTCAATCTAACTAGATATCACAGCAACACACAGAACCAAACTAATTGGATATATCTTGCCCAATTTAAGCCAAGGTACCCACACCATCTTTTCAAAATAAGACTAGATAGCTATTCTCGCAAACCATGACATGATTATGCATTCATCAACACAACTATGACAAGCAAGAAAATATCCATAATCCATAATTACTGAACAAGTCAAATGCTAACAATCTAATATAGATGCCCTCATAGAAAGAAGTCATAAGTAACACACGCAAAGATAATTTTAAGATTAACATCGGGACTATGCAAACATACTCATACTCACAAAGATATTCATAAACATCAACTAATACCATAAGCTTGCCCCTATGCTCATGACTCAGATTTTCAACTAGTCGGACTAGGCTCTAGGACTTTCTGGACTTGTAACGTAGGCTCATAGGGCTTTGGTAGGGAATTTTCGGAACATAGTGACTAAAGACCATCCGTGAGCCCTATTTTTCATCATTTTCACCTTACCAACTCAATCAATTCACCTTATTCTCCCTTTTCTTCATATTCAAGCTTTTCCGGGTATTTTCTTCTTCTTTTTTAACTTTTGCCTCATTTTTCACAAATCATTTTGCTTCCAATCTCAATATAAGGCTTCTTTTTCTTTTTCTTTCTCCCGGTACATAATCTTATTCTTTTTCTTTCTATTCCTAACTCACCACCTTATTTTTGTGATTTCATCTCTACTCTGGCCACCATTAACTTAGGCTTTTAGCCCATTTTTTGAAGTACACTACATACATTCCCCAAACTAGGTCAACTTTTGGTAGCCACCCTCAACTTAGGCATTTTTCTTCAATCAAGGTTTGCTTTAGTCAAGGTTCACAATGCTTAAGGATAGACCACGGCCAATCTCAAGGTTCATCATTAGATAAGGCTAGGCTAATTAGGTATTTCAAAAAGAAGTGGTACATGTAAAGTTCAAATATTTGGAACAAGGGATAAAACATCATTTGGTTGGTTATATAAGGCTACTGTGGACTAATTAAAGAACAATGGCCTAGGATCACCTCCTAATCCATTTAATCTACCATATAACTTAGAATAAGAAGGCAAGTTCTGAATTAGCCCAAAATATGCATGAATCTAGAAAAATAAGCTCACTCACACATCGTATTTCATACATTATCATCAAGAAATTTACAGATAATGCTTCATATCTTAATACCTCACTCATCAAGACAAATATTACCAAAACACCCGAATATATGGTTGCAATATAACTACTAATCAAAATTTTTAGTGGGTACCAATGGTTAAAATATTTCAAAATAATCATCAAAATAGTGTACATGCCATAAGTTCAAGTACTACATGCTACAAATATTATCTAAAACAATCTATACATGCTGGTTCAACAAAAATTAAATATCCATGAGGAAAATGAACATAGGTAAGAAAACCTCAAGATCAAAATTTCGGGTAGTTATGGACCAAAAGTTACTCAGACTTCAGCCTAGTCCATAACTGTCCACACCCCATCGAAAACTTTGTGCATTGTCCTCAATGCACCAATTAAGCAAAAACATAACAGTAGGGGCCAGAAAACATACCTCGGTGCCCAAGTGCCTGTCCACCTTGGGTTGCCTCCCCAACAGCGCCTGATTTATAGTCGTGGCACGACATAGCCATCTTGAGTACTTAGACTTCCCTAAGATCCCATTCTTTAACTGTCTTGATCGCTTCTACATTTCCAAGGTATAGCTTGACTCTTTGGCCATTTACTTTGAAAGTGGCTCCATTTTGTCTCTCCAATTCAATGGCCCCATGATCAAAGACACGTGCTACCCGAAAGGGTCCAAACCATCTTGATTTGAGCTTCCCAGGGAACAACTTTAATCTTGAATTGAAAAGAAGAACCAAGTTCCCTAGTGTTAATTGGCGATTTTCTATGCAACGGTCATGTTGGATTTTCATTCTTCGCTTATACATAGCTGAGCTCTCATATGCTTTTAATCGAAACTCATCAAGCTCATAAAGTTGGCTCAATATAGAGGTAATTGCATCATTCCAGTCTAGATTCAACTTCTTCAATGCCCACATTGGTTTATGCTCAAGTTCCGTGGGCAAATGACATGCCTTCCATAAAACAAATTGGTATTCGAACATGCCAATAGGTTTCTTGAATGCAGTCCAGTATGTCAATAATGCACCATCCAACTTTTGAGACCAATCAGTTCAGTTTGCATTCGCAGTTTTAGATAAAATCTGCTTAATTTCCCTATTCGACACTTCTACTGCCCCTTGTTTGAGGATGATAAGGCGTCATCACCCTATGTTTCACTCCATACTTTTCAAGAAGAGCTTTAAAGAGTATATTGCAGATGTGAGAACCTCTGTCACTGATGGTAGCCCGAGGAGTACCAAATCTAGAGAAGATATTCCTTCTGAGGAATGTTGTGACACTTTCACCCTCATTGTTAAGTAGAGCTACGGCCTCCACCCACTTGGATACATAATCCACAGCAACTAAGATGTACTTGTTTCCATATGAACTAACAAATAGTCCAATGAAATCTATCCCCCACACATCAATAACTCAATCACCAAAATAAGACTTAGAGGGAGTTCATGCTTGCACGTAACTCCACCTTTTCTTTGGCACCTATCACAAGCTTTGGCATAGTCATGAGCGTCATGGTGGATTGTAGGCCAATAATGCCCATATTGTAAAATCTTGTGGGCTATTCGAATCCCACTATGATGTCTACCCACTAGTGACGAGTGACATGCTTCAAGTATGCTCATCATTTTCACCTCAGGGACACAACGATAATCCCATCAGCACATACACGGAATAAGTATGGGTTATCCCAAAAGAACTTCTTCACATCATGCATAAACTTCTGACGTTAATGTGTATTCAAGTCCATTGGCATAATATCACTCACTAAATAATTTGCATAGTCTGCAAACCATGGTATAAAATCATGAGATATAACCAAAACTCTTTCATCAGGAAAAGAAACATTTATCTCCAGTCTATCATCAAGTTGCAATATTGCCTATCTTCTAATCTGGATAGATGATCTGCAACATGATTTCCTGTTCCTTTCCTGTCAATAACATTAAAGTTGAACTCTTGCAAGACAAGTACCCATATTATCAACCTTGGCTTCGCATCCTTTTTGGCCATTAAAAATTTAAGTGTTGAGTGGTCTGCATGCACTACCACTTTCGCTCCCGACAAATATGAATGGAACTTTTTGAATGAGAATACCAATGCAAGCAACTCTTGTTGTATGATAGTGTAATTCTTTTGTGCCATATTCAGGGCTTTACTAGCTTAATATATGGGATGTAACACTTTATCCTTGCATTATCCCAATACCACACCTGGAGTAACCCCACTTGCATCACACATGATTTCAAATAGCCTGGACCAATGAGGAGCTACAATAATTGGTGCTAGGATCAATCTCTTTTTCAACTCTTCAAAGGTATGCATACATAGATCACCAAACACGAACATTGCATCTTTCTCCAATAATTTGCACAATGGGTGTGAATTTTAGAGAAATCTTTTATAAACCTTCGATAGAATCCTTCATGCCCCAAGAAACTCCTCACACCTTTGACGGAGATAGGTGGTGGAAGCTTCTCAATCACCTCAACTTTAGCCTTGTCGACCTCAATGCCTTTGCCAAATATTCTATGACCCAACACAATACGCTCTTTCACCATGAAGTGGCACTTTTCCCAGTTTAGCACCAGATGGCTTTCTACACATCCTGTA
>JAPFFP010023407.1:0-16270 GCA_026153255.1 Solanum medicagineum
TGGAACCCATTTATAATCTTGAACTTGAACTCTCAAAGTGATGCCTTGAATAAAGAAGGCTTGATGAAACGTTGATACTTAAGTGAGAAGTAATGATAAAGAATAATGAGTACAAATATTGGATCGGGTGTCACATTCCGACATAAATATTGGATCGGGTGTCACGTTCCGACGCAAATATTGGATCGGGTGTCACGTTCCGACACATATATTGGATCGGGTGTCACGTTCCGACACATATACATTGGATCGGGTGTCACGCTCCGACACATATATTGGATCGGGTGCCACGTTCTGGCACGATAATAATGAAGAAAAAACATATTAAAATAACTTAATATACTCAATGTCAAAGAAACTATCTCCCAAAAGAAGTGTATTATGGAGCCCTGAGTCCTCGTGTGTGTTATTGATATCGTTGATTGGTTGTGTACTTGTTCTTGTTGTTGCTAACTATTAAGTGTTATGGATTATCCCTTACTAAGTATTTTATGCAGGTTATGGTTGTGGGAGTTTGGTTGGAGTGTTAGGGGTACCAGTATTCTATATTACTTAACTTTGTGTTTATTAGTTCGCTTGCTGAGTACCGCGTGGTATTTTGGTACTGACCGCTTGCTTCTACACTCGTGTAGGTGGTGAAACCAGTCTGTGAATAGAAAATTCCCTAAAGCGTCGAGGATTCTCAGGAGACGTAGAGAGGTAGCTGTTGTCATCTGGCTGACTCTCTTGTTCTTATTTCTTCTGTACTTGTTCTATTTGAGAAGGAGGACAGTTTGGACTTGTATTTCTTGGTGTTTTCTGTATTTCTAGTGGCTTATACGCGTGACAACCAATCATTGGGTGGGATTTAAGTTTATGGCAAATTTTCAGCTTTAATTATCTACTTTAGTTAAAAATGCTTCCGCGTTATATTTATTATCCCTTTTGAGTTAAGGTTGACTTGTTCTGGTGGTATTGAACAAGTTTCATCACGTCAAATTTTTGGGTCGTGACATATGACACCTTAGAGGTATAATATTTTTTCATGCGATTTTTCAGGCCAGTGCAAAATTTTTGAAAAAATGTAATGCGATTTCAGTAGGAAAAATGTAACTTTAGAAGGCCATATAAATTTTCAAAGAAGACAATGCAATTCAGTGGGAAAAAAATATAATTTTAGTAGGCCATGTAAACTTTCAAACAAGGCAATGCAATTTCAGTAGGGAAAAAATGCAATTTTAGTAGGCCATGTAAATTTTTCAAAGAAGGCAATGCAATTTCAGTAGGCAAAAAATGCAATTTTAGTAGGCCATGTAAATTTCATTTCATGCAAATCTTTATTCAATTTTAGCACGTTACTGATTTTATGCAAATTTTTAGTAGGCCTGATGCAAAATGCAATTTCACACAATTTTTAGTAGGCCGATATAAAATGCAGTTTTCACGCGATTTTTAGTAGGCTGATGTTAAATGCAATTTTAGTAGGCCAATGAAAAATGCAACTTCATGCAAGTTTAGTAGGACAGTGCAAAAATGTAATTTTTAGTAGGCCAATGTAATAATCCAATTTCACGTAATTCTAGTAGGCCAATGTAAAAATGTAATTTCACGTAATTTTAGTAGGTCAATGCAAAAATGTAATTTTTTAGCAGGTCAATATAAAAAATATTATTTCATGTACTTTTAGTGGGCAATGCAAAAATACAACTCCAGTAAGCCAATGTAAAAATGTCATTCATGTAATTTTAGTAGGCCAATGTAAAAAATGTAATTTCACGTACTTTTAGTAGGCCAATGCAAAATATAATTTCACATAATTTTAGTAGGCAAATGCAAAAATACAGTTTTGTGCAAATTTAGTAGTCCAATGTAAAATACAATTTTTATATCAATTTAGTAGGCCAATGCAAAAATGCAATTTCAAGTAGGTCAAGATCAAAAGTAATGAGATAGTTTACCCTTCACCTATCGTAAAAAAAGTGATGATTGCTTGACGCGAAGAGGACAATCCCAGCATGTATACCTGTCTTTTCTACGTTCAAAGAAAAATTGTTAGCTTGTAAAAGGGGAGGTTGATCTGTAGCTTTGGCTCGACCCGCACACTCCATATGTTGTTGATATTTAGCCTTTCATCTTGAAGTCCTTTTGAAGACTAGTCTTCAGTTCTGAATTTGACTTTGTTGAAATTTTTGAGAGCCCCTCAAAAATTTCTTCCCCAGTTTGTACGAAATGCTCTAAAGGAATTTTTGGGATCCTTCTCAAAAATTCTGCCCCAATTACTCATTTGATTAGGAATGTGCTCTTCTAGAAGAATTTTTAAGATCAAAAAGGAAAAAATAAAATTTTTACTATGATAAGACCGAACTCCATAGGAGCTCCTGCGTATCCTTTTTAAACGGGAATCAGGTCTGATGTAGTTCCAAATACAAGATGAAAGTGCATTAAATAAAAAGTACTTGAAATGAAAGAGTCCAGATCTCCTTGTTTATTCTGCCAATGTGACTACTTCACCCATAAGACTCAAGCAAAACAACCCTTTCCTTAGATGGCGCAATCCAAGATCAAACTTCAACATGCTCATTCATGATTTGGTAGTGGATTATTGGACGTATTTGGCGTAGGATCCTTCAAATGTATGACGTTACTATCAATCAGGTCTTGAACCTTATCCTTCAAAGAGCAACATGCATCAGTGGTGTGTCTCTTCATTCCTGAGTGATATGCACAAATCATATTTGGATCATACCATTGGGATTGAGTATCTAGATTCAAAGTAGGAACAGGGGTGATATAGCCAGCCTCTTTCAATTTTTCGTAGAGTTGGGCTATGGGTTCGGAGAGAGGAGTATAGGTTTTCACGGGCTTTCTTTCAAAGTTGGGACGATTTCTATAATTGGTCGTTGAAGGGGTGGAGGCGGAGGTGTTTGAAAATATGTTGGTTGGGTATGATAAACAGGGTATGTGGGTTGTTGATATGGCGGGAGAGGAGTTTGAGAAGGGGTAAGTGGTGGATAAGAAGGGGGAGGTTCGAGTTATGGTGATGTAGGATAGTGAGGGAGTGGCGGAGTTTGAATTTATTGTCTTGTATGAGCTTTATGTGCCATCATTACCAAACCCATTTCTTTCTTCTTTTGATTTTCAAGCATACCTCTAGACTGCAAGGCTTTGTTGGTAGCTTGTACGGCCTCCAAGTTGATAATGGTGCCATTTTAAGCCTTCTTTAATTTTTTCACCCAATTTGATGATGTGAGCGAAGCTCTTTTCTGCCATAAGCATCATTCTATCATAATATGAGGCTCTTGGGCGCGAATAAAATAATCCTTCATTTGAGATTTCTCCGTCGGAGGTTTAGCTCTGGCAGATTCAGACCTCCATCTTATAGCATAATCTCGAAATGACTCACTTGGCTTCTTCTTTAGGTTTTGAACGTAGAACCAGTCTGGTGCATTCTCAATGTTAAACCCAAACCTATCCATGAAATCATAATCTAAATCCTCCCATCTCATCCATTTTCGTGAGTCTTGTTCTATATACCATGTCAGAGCTTCCCCTATGAGACTTCTTATGAACAACTTACCAATTTGTCACAATACATGGGTAAATGAGCCTTGGGATCTCCAATATCATTATATAGTTCTAATTTTGGATTTTTGTACCCTTCAGGTAACTCAACATCCAGGTGCAAGCACAAATCTTCATAGCTCAAGCCAACCACCCCTTTGCTTTCTTCTACATGTCGCATTCGATTAGTCAGACTATCCAATCTCTCAATCAGGTACTTAATCAACATGTCTTTTTTAGAGGATTCCGATTCATGATAGTTATGGACAAAAGGAGAGGTCTTGATATATATAGGATTATGGGCGTGGGTTCCAGAGGAATGGGCTCTCAAGATGTTGGCAGTGGACTTAGGAGGCATATCTTGCATATGGGTAGAATTTTGTGAATGCAATATTGGTTCATAAGTTCTTAATTGATATGAAATTTGATAGTTGCCATTTGAAAATTGGGTGCTCAAAGGTGGTATATATAAGAAGGGTTAGATTGAATTTGGGAGGTCAGATGAATCGGTGGAAGATGATATGAGAAGGTAGTTTCAGTTGTAGTAATAGGGTCATCTATGTTTTCCCCAAAAGGGGTGCTGAGAGAAATGGATAGCCTGGCCAAGTTGCACATATTAACCATTTCATCCTCCAACTTTTAAATTTTCCTTGCTAATGTTAAAGTCAGATCATCAGACTAAAGTCCCTTTTCAGAAGTCTCAACCCTTTCGATAGCATTGTTGTCAGTCATTTTGTCCTTCCTTTGATGACTTAAACTTGGGGAAGTAGGAGCAGATCCTCTCGATCGAGTGTGGTAGGCCAGAGTGTGCAAACAGATCAACCTCTGGGAAAGGGAAGACATGAAAAATCAAAAAGAAAAATTAGAAAAAGAAAAAAAAATCAAGTTAGTGACGTGATAAATAACACAAAAATAACACATTAATTTGTAAAATAAACATCCTAAATGCAAGGAACCTCGTTGAGCCAGAGGTAGGCCTAATATGACAAGCAAGTGATGCATGATAATTAATCCAAGCATTAATTGGTAAATCAGAGGTTTAGAGTTAGAGGTAAATAACTTAAGAGAAACAGACTATTTTATTCATTAAATAAACAAACAAACAATGGAAAGCAGGAACATTCAACACCTTTAAATAAAAGACAAAATTAAACCAAAGGGGAAAGGTAACAAGGGAAATAATTTTAAAAAGTAAATATCCTAAGGATGGTGCTCATCATGATCAATCTCCTTAGCATCTCTTGTAATCCACTCAAGGTACTCTGTTGTGATGGAAGGCTGATTCTCGTGGAGGCTGATGATAACAGATCTCTCCCATCTTCTTATTATGTGACAAACTTGTGGAATTTCTAGCCCAAAATCATAATCTGATACTCTCATATCCATTGTGGGTGGAACCCTCTGAGTCTGCCCAAACTGTCGGAGAACTCTAGATGGAGCATATGGTTGGACACCGGTCAGGCCAATGAGCTACAAATAGCAAAATTCCTCTCTCTTACCATGGTATGTTGTGCATCTAGCAATGGATATTTCCATTAAACATGAAGAGCAGAATGGTCCTTCAAAAAGATGTACCACTCTTCGGTCCCTTCAGGAACAAATTCGATCATTCTTCTCGAATAAGTATGAATCTTGTTTACCATCCCACTTCAAATATTATTTTGATGAAAATGCTCGACTGCCCATAATTGGAGTAGCAGGTAGCACCCTCAAAAAATCTTCTACCTCTGACACACTTGGAGGATGTCCTCATCATTTCTGCCATGATCATAGGCACTATGGTGACATCAATTCCTTTTCTAGCTGCTACCTGGACCACATAGCTCAAAACGATATCTATTTTCCTATCTCTTTTAGGAAATACTATGGTACCCAGTAATGCAATGGCAAAAGCATTCACACGATATCTGTCCCATGTTTCTGCTGAACAAGAGAATTCTTCACTAAAATCCTATACCCTTCTTAGTGGCTAAAGCATGAATCTAGAAAGTCCAGAGAAATCTAGTTGAAATTCAGGCTAGTTATCCCCGGATTGTACTTCAATCCCAAAGATCTTAAAAACCTATTTGTTGTTTGTTTGTGGGGAGTAATCATGCTTCCCCCATAGTAGTGCAGATTGGTGAAGCCCCCAATTTCCTCCACAGTAGGAGTCAATTCGAAGTGTTCAAATTTGAAAACAGTTCTAATAGGATCCTAGAACTTTAGTAGGGCCTTGATAAGATACTGATCATGAATGAAATAAATGAGGAAGGTCAATCTCCCCACCAGTCGGGCAATTTTCGTGGCACAATCTTGCCTAATATTTTCCCACCATCGTCAAAGGGTAGGGTTGACATATACCACCATCTAGGTGTTGGGAAAGTTTAGGAAAGCCATCACAGATTCTGCACACAAAAAAGATAAAAACATGTTGTAAAACTCCATTTTGACAATATTTAGGCTTGGATTAATTATCGTGATCACATAGACACATAATATGTAGTATTTCGTCTTAGAGGGTGATTGGATCCTCTAGACTTAACAGGGTGGCTAACGATTATGTAGATTGACCCCATGGGGCCAAACTACCTAAGGCTTATGCATGCATGACTTAAACTCTGAGGTGGATAGCTCTATCCTAGGTTTCTAAAGAGTGGGTTAGACACAGACTGGGTATTCCTATGTGAGAAGCACGTGGTTCAACGGTAGTAAGAATATCCGTCATTCACCACGCAAACACTTACTCTCTAAAATTTAGGTTTGAAGAGAAGGCGGGAGAAGTGCTAAGACACTATATCACATAAAAGAAAAAGAAGAAGGTCCCAATTGGGGGAATGTATGAACGAAATGACAGTTTATTATAGCAGTAACAATTAGCAGCTAAGACAAATATTTAATCATGTAACTTAAAGCAGTAAATAAAGGGAGGGGAGTTAGATTAGTAGGGATAAGGGGTGGGATGTTAAAAGGGATGTTGAAGGGAAAAAGGAAGGGGAGTTAGAGGTGATAAGGGAAAGGGAAAAGGAAAAAAAGTTAGTAAGGCATAATAGCAACAGTAAATAAGAAAAGTAAAGCAATTTAAGGAAAGCAAATAAAAGGGAGAAAGGGAAGGGACTGACAAAATAAAACCCACATAAATGCAAGACACGTAATGGTTAGAACCTAATATCCCCAATAGAGTCTCCATTCTATAGCGCCCCATTTTTTCTCGCAAAGAAACGTGAAACTGGACGACGTCGTGGCAAGGACTCTTTTAGGATTTTTGAAAATTGAAGAGTCACAACCTAATGAGTTAAGGTGCATTAGGAAACCATTCCAAGCCTAAACTAAGTCTAAGGGCCAAGTCACTAGAGAACGAGTAAGGGTTCAAGTTATCTCGAAAGGAGGTGTTAGGCACCCCTCGAGGTCCACAAATGTAGGTCCCGACCGTATCTCTCATTTATGTGGGGATTACAAATAAAAGTCTCTTTTTTAAAAATATTATTCTAATTTAATCTAAGTGATCAAATAAGTATAAGCAAAAATAAACAATTAATATATAACTACCCCAAGCATTTAAAGAAAGAATGACAAGAAAGGAAAGAAAAGAATTTAGCGATTTTATTATTCCACTTGGATCAGTTACTCAGCTTTTAATTTTCAGAGGAAAAAATTGTCATTTAGCTAGCATGGCTTAATTAAGCCTAAGAACGAAATCCAAAGTTCCATCCTATTAAAGTTCAAGTTTGAATCATCATATCCGAGGGTCCTATATGCCCCTACCCCCTTCCTGAGTTGATTTATATATTTTAACTTAAAGGCGTACTAAGAGAGATGAAAAATTCTAATCGTTCCTAAAAAGTGCATATCGCCCCATCTTATAGTCCAAGAGGCGTTGGACAATTCTATTTTAGTAGGTTCTAGACTAAAGAAAATTTAGGTTTCCTATTACCCGCGTCAAACAAAACAAATAGGACGAGCAAGTAGCACAAAAGTCTCAAGTAGCCTTCAAACAATTATCTATCTAACATGCTTGAAAAAACAAACAAAAGTGCAAAATATATTTTGTGTGTATCACATTGAGAGAATTTCCTATAGGCATGATTTTCTAAAGAAAAAAAATATAGCTTAACCTTTTAGGAGAATAGTGAGCATGATACTTATTTAAATTTCCTATAGGCATGATTTCTAATATATTAATAATTCCTTAGCCATGCTTTCTAAAAATAATAATAATTTAAACATACTTAAACAAAATCCTATAAAACATGATTTCTATCGTAAATATAATATTAAAAATAAATCTTAAAACATGGTTTCTAACATTGGAACTAAAGCTATAACATAATACTTAAGTAAATGAACTTAAAGGATCTCAAAGCATGATTTCTATAGCTTCATAATATGCAAGAGAATTATTTAGCCCTAAAGCGTGATTTCTAATAATAAAAAAAAAAGAAACCTATAGGCATGACATCTAGAACATACTTGAAAGAGATAATTTAAAGGAAAAACTTATAGGCAGGATATCTAAAGCACATTTGAAACTTAATTGAAAGGAAATAAATTTAAAGATAAACCTAAGAGAATAAATAAGATTCTCTTAGCTTATTCGGAAGGATCTCATAATCCATGACTGTTTGTCTCTTGCATGACCACTTGATGAAATCTGGAGGAAAGTGGGGTAAATGGCCGATACTACTGGAAGGATTCCTCTTTGAATAATAGGTACTGTAGATGGTATTCTTGTAATCGGTTTAATAGGTATTTTCTTTTATGGGTCATATTCCGGATGCAGGATATCTAAAACATACTTAAAAAAAGAAAACCTAGAGTCAGGATATCTAAAACGCATAAATTATGCTTAAAGTGAAGAATAGGCTTGTGCCACTTATAGGCATGGTATCCAAAAAATAATATACTAAAATACAGGGAACTTATTAGATTAAATGCTTATTTGTTTTTTGTTCAAGACCTTTTGAAGTACGGGTTATTTTAACATTGAAACCTAGATAGAGATCTGCCTAAATATCAGTGGTCAAACAAAATAGCACACGGAACAATTAAAATAGAATGGAAAGAAAATCAATTAGTACATAGTTCCCCTCCCCCTTAAACTAGATCCCCATTTCCACTATATTATTATTACATCATTCTTTTGCATAAAATAAAAATATAGCATTCCGACGAGAAAAAATAAAGCAATCTTCAAGGTCTCTCTCCGAGTTCATCCTATTCCCTGGCGACTCTTTTCGCATCCCGACCAGGACTCCAAAAATCTGCTAAATAAACAGAAAAAGAGCAGTGTACGAAAAGTAATAATATTATAAAAAGGCTCACAAAGGAAACGTGGTCAGGAACATTCAGCAAAATATGACTATTATTTTATTAGTAGAGAGAGAGATAAGAAAGGAGAGAATCTGTGTTCGTACGAAAAAGCAGAATAAAAGAGACATGTTTATATAGTAGAGGCAGAAAAATAATTAAGGAACAAAAACCTTTCAGAATCAATTAAAAGGGGTAGAGGAATAAGTTAAGGGATATTTACCTAATTAAGACAATTATAAATTGATCTTTCAAATCACGAAATTGGAACAAATAAAAATTATCCGTAAGAGTCACCAAAATTTTAGTAAATAAAATCAATCATATATTTTACCATAAATAATTAAGTACTAACATATTATATTCCTTATAAGGCAACAATCTTCATTCAAAGAAGGTTAAACAAAAAGACAAATCTTCTCCTTTTCATAGGCTTTCAACATATATAATAATATACCATATTTAAACAAAGCAATGTAGTATTTGACTAATTAACCAATTATTACATTTTTAAATTAATCAAGAGAATATACATGCAATCAATCAAATAAACACATATTAACTTAATCATAAGCAGTCCAATGATTATAAGAAAAAAATACGAACAAATTTATAGATCATAGGCTAATTTATGACAAATCCCCTGTAATTACACAATTAAAAATTTGGGGAAGACAATATTCAATCTTCCAGCCATCAACAACAAGGAAATCAACAAAATATAGACGAGAGATAATGATTCATGAAACAAACAACTAAGACGCACAACCATATGATACTCAAAATATAAAAACAATATACAGTAATATGTAGGAAAATCAAACCGAATCTTGTGCTTCCAAGAACATTTTCATCGTTTGGTCCTGACCGGAATTGTTGTTGCATGGAGATTTTTCATCGGGTTTTGGTGGTTTGAGGGGCAGATCTGGTGGAGGATTAAGTGGACGACTGTTGGGGTTTTCCGGCAACGGGGTTCGGAGAGGGGTCATTTGGTGTGGTGTAAGGAGGTCGAAGGGGAGAGGGTGCTTTAGGGTTGTGTTTTGGTGGTTCTTGGATGGCTTTAATGGCTGATTTGGGTCTGAACAGAGGAGTTGAAGAGGCCAGGGGTTGTTGGTGAAGTCACTCCGTTGAAAAGGAAGGAGGGGCGATGGGTTTTGGGTCGTCGGCGGCCATGGTGATGAGGAGAAGGGAGGCCGGTTGGTGGTGGATTCATGGTGGTGTTTTATGGTGGAGATGGCGAAGAAGGGAAAGAGGGCAACCGGAAAAGGAGAGGAGAGGGTTGGCGCTTAGGTTTGGGGTTTTTCGGCGAAGGTGGGGGGCGACAACCATGGTAGGTCAAGGTGAGAGAATGGAGGAGATGTGGCTGCCATGATTGTGAGAATGGCGGAGGTTGTCATGGTTTTGAGAAAAGAAGATGGTGAAAATGAATAGGGCTTTTGGGGTCATGGGATGTATTTTACTAAAAAGGAAATATAAACAGAGATTAAAATCAAAGCCAGTAATCAAGATAAAATGGGTGAATGGGATTAAATCTTTAAGAAGTGGGTCAGTTTTGGGAATTAAACGGGTCAACCTGAATTTAATTAATTGAAATTGAATTGGGGCATTTAAAATTAGGCCCCAAATTGATCTAATTAGGTTAGAATTGAAAGAATTTGTAAGGAATTTGGCTAAACTTGAAATGAATTTCAAGGAAGTCGACTAGAATTGGAATGAATTTGGATTAAAAGGGTCATGAATTAAACGAATTGGGATAAAATTGAGTTGTTTGCCATTTAATAATTGCACTACACATTAGTATACAATATTTTGAAATAATAAATTTTATGTAAAGAAAACATACGCAATATTGAAATAATGGTGTAAAAATATTTGAACATATTATTTTAAAAAAAATAAAATGATAGACATTACATGACACCAATAATAATAATAATAATAATAATAATAATAATAATAATAATAATAATAATAAATGCCAAAAGCAATGAATAGTAATTAAAATAATGAATATTATACTAGATAATAATAACAATAAATATAATAATAGTTTATAATAAACATTTTTTTAAAAAAATAGCAAAATAATTAGCGAAAAGTTTTGAAAGTTTTAAAAATATGCGATTATTTGGGAAAAAAATTGAAAATGGACCTATTTATTTAAAAATTCTCGAAATACTTATTTTAATCAAATGGCAAACAAAAAAATGTTACAGGTCGGTTAAAATTGGGTTTCAACATATAGACTAGAAGCTACAATTTTAGAATCTAAATATTTGTGACACCCAGTACCATGAGGCAAGGTACTGACCGTAAGTGCATCCACCGCCTGTAGAAAGAGTTTCATAGATGGTTCTCACAGTTTTTAAAGAAGGATATTTTTGGCATTTCTAATTCGTCTTAAGTCCTAAACTATGTCATTTTGGCCCTTCTAACTACCATAACCGACCTATCCTTTATAAATCTCATTCTTAATTCATTCAAAGCTTTAATTCCCAAAAATTCTCTCAAGAGTTCTAAATATTTCTCTCTCTAAGTCAAGGGTTTCATTGAAGCTAAAGCTTGAAGGATTTGATTAAGGATTTTTCAGATTTTCTCCTTCAACTCTAAGGACTCTACTTGAGGTATGTAGGGCTTCATTCATGAATTAGATTCATCCATGAAGCCCAATTCAAAATCTTCTTTTTATCAAAATTTCATGATGATATCTTAATGACTCTTAGGCTATGATTCCTAATGCATGGATTATGATTTCTATATGATGATTATGACTAATTATGCATGAATTATGATAAAATACATGATGTATATGATTTTCAAGAAAGAGTATGTGATTTCAAAGTCTGCATGATTAGGGCTTAATGACTTGATGTGGGTTCCTTTTTCAATGATCTAATTTGGTTTCAATTGCATGTTTTCTCTATGGATCCAACTTAATTGCATGATTTTGACTCAAATGTTAGTGAGCCCACACTTTGCCCTAGTCTTTTATGATAAAGCTATGAATTTTCACAATTATGATCTCAAATATGTACAAATATATTTTATGACAATGATAATGTATTGAAAGCTATGATGATGCTATGATAAAAAGGGTGATAAAAATTCAAATGTTTATGATAATGATGTTAAGGTGAGAATGTCTACCCACACTATGATGAAAGCAAAGTAGATGGATCATTCTTACGCCATGATATTTCATGAAAGACTATGGATATATTTGAAAGCTATTAAAGTATGATTATAATGAAGTATGAACTATGTTGAAAGCTCTATGAATGATTTATGTATTTTGTGGGATATGACTTAGCACCGAGTGGACTTGTGTGAGGGGGACTATCTCCAAGGGTCCTTATATGAATCCTTAAGTCCCATAACTATGTGTCACTATAAGAATGATGTTCATATTTTATGTCTTAAAGATATGCTGTTGGATCCAATTAGCTTAAATGATGGACATTCACCTTGCTAGGATAGAGCCTAAAGGGTGGGGTCAAATGATGGTTTTCACCGTGCTAAGATAGAGCCTATAGGGTGAGGATAGAGTCTACCTTGGCAAAGTAGACTCCTCTTAGCTTGATGTAGAGTGAACATTAAGATTCCATGTAATAATCTGCATGGTCTTATATGACGGTTACGGTCTTATTCCCACATATGTAATGTAAAGTTATGAATGGATTTGATGATGTTTCTTCTCATGACTTTTAAACTTGCATGCTTATACATATTATCTCCTTATCCTATTGGTTATGATTATGGATATTGATATTATTGTGATGTCCTTGATTCATGGCATACGTACATATTCCGTACATTTCATGTGTTAAGCCATACTTGTAACACCCAGTAAATTTACCAAAATACCTCTAAAACGGAGACGTGCGCGTAACGCATCTGTAACGACTAAGGGAATCAGTGTATTTTTTTTAAAAAAAGAAAATTATTATTGTTTTTTTATAAACTGAATAGTTAGGCCACTAGATGTAGTATTATAATATTTCTAAGTGGCCTAGTTAGGTGTAATAATTTATGTGACTAGATTGTGGTGCTTCGGATTCCACTCTAAAAGGGAAGGCCAAAGTGTTAAGTTGACCGTGATTCGACTAAGGCAAGTGAATTTTTAAACCTTTGTTAGGTATATAGAATTTTGTAGTTCTTGTGTGAGATGTTGAGAATGATTTCTGTAGGTTTTGGTTAAAATATTTTGAATGGGGTAGTTATCCTATACTGATAGTTGACTTGTGAATTAATGATGGAGGTCTATTATATGTGAAATAGTGATTATTTGTTATTGATATCAAAGTGATACTTAATTGTTGTGATTTGGTTGACTGATATATTGTTGTGATTGGTCTGCAACCCCAAGACCATGGAACCCATTTATAATCTTGAACTTGAACTCTCAAAGTGATGCCTTGAATAAAGAAGGCTTGATGAAACGTTGATAATGAAGTGAGAAGTAATGATAAAGAATAATGAGTACAAATATTGGATCGGGTATCATGTTCTGACACATATACATTGGATCGGGTATCACGTTCCGATACATATATATTGGATCGGGTGTCACGTTCCAACACATATATTGGATCGGGTGTCACGTTCCGACACATATACATTGGATCGGGTGTCACGTTCCGACACATATATTGGATCGGGTGTCACGTTCCGACACATATATATATTAGATCGGGTGTCACGTTTCGACACATATATATTGGATCGGGTGTCATGTTCTGACACATATATTGGATCGGGTGCCACGTTCCGGCACGATAATAATGAAAGAAAACATATTAAAATAACTCAATATACTCAATGTCAAAGAATCCATCTCTCAAAACAATTGTGATATGGAGGCCTGAGTCCTCATGTGTGTTATTGATATCGTTGATTGGTTATGTACTTGTTCTTGCTGTTGCTAACTATTAAGTGTTATGGATTATCCCTTGCTAAGTATTTTATGCAAGTTATGTTTGTGGGGGTTTGTTTGGAGTGTTATGGGTACCGGTATTCTATATTACTTCATTTTTTGTTTATTAGTTCGCTTGCTGGGTACGGCGTGGTATTTTGGTACTCACCCCCTGCTTCTACACTCGTGTAGGTGGTGAAACCAGGCTGTGAATAGAAAATTCCCTAAAGCGTCGAGGATTCTCAAGAGACAGAGAGGTAACTGTTGTCATCTGGCTGACTCTCTTGCTCTTATTTCTTATGTACTTGTTCTATTTGAGAAGGAGGACAGTTTGGACTTGTATTTCTTGATGTTTTCTGTATTTCTAGTGGCTTGTACGCGTGACAACCAATCCTTGGGTGGGATTTAAGCTTATGGAAAATTTTCAGCTTTAATTATCTACTTTAGTTAAAAATGCTTCCTCGTTATATTTATTATCCCTTTTGAGTTAAGGTTGAGTTGTTCTGGTGGGATTGAACAAGTGCCATCACGCCAAAGTTTTGGGTCGTGACAAGTTGGTATTAGAGCCTTAAGTTCATAGGTCTCACATGTGTACAAGCCAAGTCTAAATAGAGTCTTAAGGATCGGTACGGAGACATCTGTACTTATGTTTAAGAGGCTATGAAGACTATTAGGAAACTTCTTTTTATTCATTCTCTCTTATCGCGCGTGGTTGTTTTCGGTAGTAATAAGTGGTGCCTATGTTCTCTTAACAGATGGCAAGGACTAGAGCTACTACTACTGCTGGTAGAGGTGAGACTACTGCTGAGGGAATTGTTGAGACCCCAGTTAGAGGTAGGGGAAGGGGTCGAGTTAGAGGTCGTGCTCGTGGAGCGGCGTCAATAAGAGGGCGTGCCTGAAGAGTAACATCAGTTAGAGGGCAGGAGAGAGAGGCTTCTGCAGAGCCACAAATAGAGGTTAATGAGGATCAGGCCCTACCAGAACCCACAACTACACTGTTACTTCAGGATACTCTGTTAAGGATGATGGGTATGCTCGAAAACGTTGCCCAAGGGGTTGGTGCACAGGGAATACCCCAACCGAGAGTGGCAGAACAGACTTCAGGACCACATTAGGGTGTAGCTCATCAAGATCAGGTGGGTCAAACCCCAATGGTCCCTACACCATCTAGTAGGGTACAAACCACTTCGGAGGCAGTCCTAGTTGCAGATGATCAACTTAGCTACGAAAGATTTCAGAAGATGAAACCACCTCAATTTCAGGGTGGCAAGAATGAGGACGCACATGAATTCCTAAACTTGTGCTAGGAGTTGCTAGATACAGTAGGGTTGGTTGATCAGTGTGGTGTCTGTTTTGTGGCACTTCAGCTCTGTGGGCCAGCCAGGGAGTGGAGGAGGAATTATGTAGCTTCTAGACCAGCTGGGTCCCCTCCAGTGGATTGGGGTATGTTCTCTAATGCTTTTAAAGAATGCTTCATTCCTTGAAGTGTGCGACAGGAAAGCCGATTGAGATTTGAGGACTTAATGCACGGAGGTATGTCGGTTACTGAGTATGAAGCTCGTTTTTGTCAGTTGTCCCGACATGCTTTAATTATGATTCCAAACGAGGAGGAGAGAGTTCGTAGGTTTGTGAGAGGTTTGAACTTCTCAATTAGATCCTATGTATTCAGAGCAGCTCGTGAGGGGGCTTCTTTTCAGTCTATTGTAAGCACTACCAAGGAGGTAGAGTTGTTGGTTCGAGAGGAGTTCAGAGATCGTAAGAAAGCTCATACTACGGGTCAGTTTTCTGGTACCTCATTTGGAGGTAATGGATTCTATAAAGGGGGTGGCTTGTCCGAGCGTCGAGGGCCAGTACATGCATCGCAACCTGCTTCTAAGGGTGGTCAGATGCATTGTGGGTCCCAGAGTTCTACCCGCGGTGGTCACGGTGGTTCTTTCGGTGGACAATAGTCCTCTACACCAAGGTCTTATTTTGGGTGTGGGATCCAGGACATATGATTCGACATTTCCCCTTTCAGGCTCGTTCAGGACCCCATCATACTAATTTGGCAGCTCCAGTTTCGGCTCCACCGGCCAGAGGTCGGAGCAGGGGTCAAATTGCTAGAGGTAGCAGGACTCCAGACGGTGGTACTTTGGTTCCACGTGGTGGAGATTGAAGTGTAGCTCAGGTTGGTGGTGGGAGAGGAGCTCAGTGCTATGCATTTCCCGGGAGACCCGAGGCAGTGGCCTCAGATGCAGTTATTATAGGTATTGTTCTGTCTGTTATCGGCCTGCATCTGTGTTATTTAATCCCGGATCTACCTACTCTTATGTGTCTACATACTTTTTATTTGTGTTTGACTTATTGTGTGATCGGATGTCAGTTGTTGTGCATGTTTCTACACCAGTAGGTAAACCTTTAGTGGTGGATCGGGTATATCGATCTTGTCTATTTTCATTGGCGGGGTATGATACTTGGGTAGACATGATTATTCTGGATATGGTAGATTTTGATGTTATCTTGGGGATGGATTGACTTTCTCCTTATCATGCTATC
>JAPFFP010023428.1:0-16270 GCA_026153255.1 Solanum medicagineum
GCTGCTGAATTTTCTTGCAGGTGTGGTTAGTCAATAAAACAGAGGAAACTCTGCCGAAATTTCGGTAGATTTCTTAATGAAAATATTTGGGTTTGTGGTCCAACGTCGGTCTAGGTGCCTAATCGGCACTAGTCATGGTCCCTGGGTGGGGTCGCGATAGTTTCTCTAACCGACAACCACCACCATGAGCTTAGTGATGATGCAGCGTCTTTCCCACACTGCCAGAGTCGTCTCATACTTTGCCGGGGTAAGGAACGTAAACTAAGGGAGTGGATCCATCCCAAAACTGGGTCATCTCAGTGGCAACTAAGGAATTGTCTTATGATATAATCTTATCCTACGGTGGCTACGTAGTTTATGTGTTCAAGTTATGATTACTATCACTCATGTCAGTGCTCAATAATACTTCCAAAATAACTTTTATAATGCTCATAACTTCAAGAGTAAGACTTCTCAAAATGTCTTCTTAATCTTTTGGGACTTAGTCCAACTTTAGCTTTTCTTAAACTTTACTCAACTGGTCTCTTTTCTTTGACTGAAATGGTATCATAACAGTTATCTAAAAAAAACATATATGCATTACTCAGCTTTCTACAAACTTTAAATACTTCTTAGACTTAACTCAAATCGTAAACTTTATAACTTTTCATGAAATAGATATAGGGTTCTCATAATTTCAACCATAAATGTAAATCTTATATCAATATCTTAATTCAATAATAAAATAAACAAGAGTCATTATCTTTATCAAGAAAATATGCATGAACAGTATTTTGGTGAAATTCGCTAGTAATGGAGGAAACTTGGATCTCAACTCTTAATTATGATCTTGGATAGAAACTAGTAGTTAAGGATACTAAAATAATAGTATATTAACTTTTGGAGGGCCTTACATACCTTAGAGATTAGTTCTTGGAAGAATTGAAGAAGATTCTTGAATTCTTAACTTGGAACCTTTAGAGTTCTTGATAAAGAACCCTTATTCTTGAAAAAAGAAGAATCGAGAATAAGAATCGAGAATTGCTTTCTTGGAATTCATAAATTTGTTTTAGGAAACCCTTGATGATGAATCTTGAAAGCATATCCTAACTTGATGACTTTATTGATGATTCTTGAGCATTCATGTTTAAGAGTGAAGGAGACGGTCTTTTATTATGAAAACGGATGTTTTGGGCTTTTAGGACCTTAAATAGACCCCCAAAGATTTTAGGATAAAAATACCCTCAAAATACAAAGAAGAAAATGTCATTACCTTATCCAGTAAGGGTCCGCGTTAGGTTCGCGACGCGCTCCAGGCGCGGACCTTCAGACAACTCACCCCTTCACTAAAATGGTCATAACTTTCTACTCCATACACTGATTAACTTGAAATTGGATGCGTTGGAAAGCTAATTCAAATATTTTCGATTTGATATATTATGGGTGACCTAACTCATTATACTTTAGGAGATATAGTCATTTAAAGTTGACCCTTCTATTGACTCATATGGAAACTTAGTTGCTAGAAAGTCTTTGGACTTGGCTTGATGTAAAAGATCCCTTATACTCGTTTATTGACTTAAGAGGGGTCACGAAATGACCAAAGTGCCCTTCCTAAATCAAAAGAATAAAAGTTGATCTCGAAATACCATGTTCGCTACGCGCATGGGGCGCGGACATGTGTATTTCGCGAATTTCTCAGAATACGTTCTTTTCAGGAAGTTCAAGAAAAATCTCAAGTGTAGGTCTGTGCCCCAGGCATGTCGCGCTCCGGGCGCACACTCACACTGTCCCATATTTAATTAAAAAAAAGTATTTTTCGACTCAGTTGCTCTAAAATCGGGCCGAGACCATTTTCCCACTCCATTTTTCGTGCTGATCGCAAATCCGGACTCGATATTTCTAGTAGAGCTTGGGAAGATGCGTTATGTGCACGGTTCCATTTTAGGGGTATTTCGATAATTTCACAGGGTGTTACATATTTTTGTGTCAAAAACTAGAAAAAAAATTCTTGAAGATTAGTATTATAAAGTTTGTTATTTGGTTTGAAAAATAATGACACACACACACACACACACACACACACACATATAAAGGAATGTTATTAGGGGTAAAATAGACAATTCAACTCCTTTTTACCATTGTGAGCTTCGAAAAAAAGGCAACCATACGCTCCATTTTTGTGTGCCAAACCCATTTGGCTAGCTAGGATGCATGTGTTTACATGATAAAAAGGGTTAATTGGAGTGCTTGTTTGTGCATTTTTAAAGTTGGAGTTCCAACTTGTAATTTGAAGCCAAGATAAAGGACTAATTTATGTATTGTGCCTAATTTAATATATAATTATATTTTATAAAAATTTTCAAATATAAATATAATTTAGTTCCTAAGCCTCTAGTGATTGAACGATTTTGGGTCTTTACTCTTTAATTAGCCTTTAATTAAGTAAGTTTCAAATTAAAAGATGCTATAATAGAAACTCCATCAAATAAATATGACAAAATCTATGCAAATACTCCTACATTAAAGTTTTAGATTAAATAATATGGTAAGAAGATTTTACATTATTGACTTTTTGGTGAATTAAAGTGTTTCTTCAAAAATATATTTGGAAAAAAATATTTTAATAATAATGTATTTGAAGTGATACTTTAAAAAATAAAATAAAAAATCCAAAAACTAACGGAATCGTGCCGATACCGAAGAGAAACCGATATGATTGAGTTGGTTTTAAAAAATTTAATTTTTAATACATTATAAAATATCCGAAAAGTTGGGATGGTATAATTTTAAAAAACTAACTGACCAAACTGTCCCATTGACACCCCTTTATATACCCTTAATTTTGTAATTTAGAGCAAATATATTTTTGTAACAACCCATCTTGAGATGAGAAGTCCCACATCGGCAAAACACAAGAGAGATGCTCGATATATAAGTAACAGAACTGTCTATATATAGTGAGACGCCTTTTGGGGTGAGCCCAAGGGGACAAATCCGTGATGGGCTAGGCCCAAGAGTGAACAATACTTCACAGTGTTGGGCCAAGTCTTTACAAGTGGTACTAGAGCCATTCTTGTGTCTGGCTTGTCGATGTGGTCAGAGTTCAACTGAGTTTAGGCGAATCTCGGTAACGCGGGAGCAAACCTTAGTGCTGAGTTTAGGCGAACCCCATGCGGTGGGGCAAACTTCAATGAGGACGCTTATTCCATAGAGGAGAGTGTATGTAACAACCCATCTTGAGATGAGAAGTCCCACATCGGCAAAACACAAGAAAGATACTAGGTATATAAGTAAAGGACTGATCTATATACAGTAAGGCGCCTTTTGGGGTTAGCTCATCATTGATTTGTCCCCTTGAGCTAACCCCAAGAGCGGACAATACTCCATAGTGTTGGACCAGGTCGTTATAGTTTTTTATTAAAAAAGAAAAAAATTACTAGAAAAAATCATTTAAAAGCATTTATTATAGGGGTCATATTATATTTACAAACTTGGATTTTTATTTACAAAAGTGTATATTTTCTAAGAAGTGTACTAATATTTTTTTTACTTTTTATAATTTTAATTTCCATTATACTTTTTTTTCTTGGGATGTGGTGAAAGCTGAATTTTTTAGTTTTGCCCAATACTCCTTTTTCTAACTTTTTGTATTCTTAGAAGCAACACTCATTAAATCTCTCTTTTGTCTTTTCACAAGCCAATACATATGAATTAGCTTCTCACACACTATTATTTTCTTCTTCCGGCTCTTCATCTTCATTATGGCCATTGTTGAAAGAATATTTTTTCCCTTCCGTATCTTCGTCGTTCTGTGGTAGCCATTGTTAAAAACTTCCTAATACCAATTTTGTTTCATTTTTTTCCTTTTGGTTCATCTTCATTGTCGCCATTGTTGAAATAACTTTTTTTCCCCTTCGTGTTTTCTTCATTCTACGGTAACCATTGTTGAAAACTTCTTAATATCAATTTTTTTTAATTTTTTTCCTTCCGGTTCTTCATCTTGATTATCGCCATTGTTGAAAGAACTTTTTTTTCCCATCTGTGTCTTCTTTGTTCTATGGTAGCTATTGTTGGAAAACTTTATAATACCAATTTTTTTACTTTTTGTGCCTTATAGTTTAAGTATGTCCAAAATACTCCTAAAAAAATAATCAACTCGTAGAAGTCCTAGATTTAATCAAGAGCCGATTTGCTTGGATTCGACCCCTGTGAGTTGTTCAAGATCAAGTTTTAATCTCATGCTTTTACTCAATCTCGGCCAAAAAATAAACTTGTCGTGGTGGATACCAATAGTTGCAAGAGTAAATCAACAAAGAATCAACTATCTAAATCTGTCAAAAAGAAGGACAAGGTATTTAACCTCCCCTATGATAGTGACTTTGAAGACGAATTATCCATTTTGAAAAGACTCTGGCTCAACAAAGAGGGTAAAAGCAGTGTAGTTAAATCCAAGGTTTTTTTTTTCTTTTTTCAAATTTTTTGTAGGCATCTGCTAATTTGTTTGTTATAATGATTTTTTCTTTTTGAAATATTGTTTTATTTGTAGTTTGTTGTTTGAAACAAACCAAACAAGGTTAATTTTTTTTTTTTTGAAAATGTAATTTGTTTATTAGGTTTTTGATGTTTTCTTGGTAGTAGAATGGTGTTACATTTATTTATTTTTTTGATTGTAGTGGTTTATTGGGGTATAATGATTGTGTTGTTGTGTCTTGTTTGTTAAATTAGTTTTGACACAACAATTGATGAAACTGTTGTCACACTATGTTGTTGGTTCACTGTAGATTTTTGTTTATAATTTTTGTTTTAGATTTTTGTTTTTTTTTGGTACTATATTGGTGTTACTTTTTTTTTTTGATATAGTGTTTGGTGTTTAAATATTAGTGCTTTGTATGAGGGAAAAAGTAGCATATTTAAATTCAAGGTAATTTTTATTTCCTTTTTTTTTATATAGAAATCTCCTAATTTATTTGTTATATTGATGCATGTGCTACCAGTATTTTTGCTAAACTTTCCTAATTTGTTTGTCATAATTTTTAGTTCTACTTTTGGTTTCATGTTGCATAAAGCAATTGAAATAACATATTGCAAGGAATGTTGTAGTTTTAGTGCACTTTTTTCCCCTTTTTTTGTTAATGTGTCATGTTGATTTTAATGTTGGTTCATGCTCTAATTGTTTGGTCATTATTTTGCTCATGTCTTTGTTTTTACATTCATTATTTATGTTAAAAGGTTGCTAATGAGGAAGCTGCTATAGTTAATAATGCAGATGACACAAGTGTTGTTGGTAATGGGTTTTTCAACAGTGCATCTGGTTAGGTTTTTTGAGAATATCTTTACGGTTTATTTATTATTGATATTTACAGTTGGTGCATTTGTTAATATACCTTAGTTCTTAGTTGGTTAATTGATTGTCCCATCTTAATTTGGTGGATATTGTTAATTGTTTATTTTTTATATTTACAGTTGGTGTGATTGTTGATATACACATTGATTCTTTGTTGGTTAATAGTTGTCCTCACTTAGTTTAGTGGATACTGTTGATAATTCTTTTGTCAGGGTTTTGGTTGAGAATTTTTTGGTCAGCGTTTTGATGTTTTATTTGATATTAGATTGGTATTACATATTAGTTTTTTTTTTTTGATGTAGTACTTGATTCTTTTTTGGTACTATGATTGTCCAGTTGTGGATTGTTGATTAAATTAGCTTTTGACACAACAGTTGGTGAAATTCTTCTTATACAATGCTTTTTCGTATATTGATGATTAAGTTTTTTTGAGGTTTAGTGTTTGTGTGATTGTTGATATACACATTGGTTCTTAGTTGATTAACTGATTGTTCTCACTTTGTTTGGTGGATACTGTTGATACTTGTTTTTTTTTATTTTTTTTTAAATTTAATCTTTTTTCTGAAATTTAATAGTTTAATTATTTTTTAGTTTCTTATTTTGGGATGTGTTATCCAATTGTTCTGTTTTTATTTTATCATCAACGTGTTGACTTCATTGAAAATTAAATTATTTTTCTTTTTTTGGACAGTGGTTGTGGTCTTTTATATCTGTGTGTTGCTGATATATTTCTCAAGAACATCTTCATATTGATATTGAAAGAACCGTCATAGTTTTGGATTTATTTTGATTGGAGATATGGAACATTGCTTATCGATTCTGGCCACAGAAAGATAGATGCAGATGCCGTAAGCGAAAGTGAAGTTATTGGTAAGGTGCTCAGTAGACGTGGTCCCCCGACAACTTCAAAGGAATATGTTCAAGTCAGTGACCAAGTGGCACCTTCAAAATATGTTCTGAGAAGATATAAATATACATTCATGGAGTATCAATTGTTTTTTTTGGACATCTGCTTACTATTGAACATGCAGTACATTTTTTGTAATTTTTCTAACTTTATGTCATTATGGGTGTACATTCCGTAAGTTATTTTTGATGGGTACTATCACGATCCAAATATGGGCGTGATGGCACTTGCTCAATCCCACCAGAATAAGTCAGCCTCAAACCAAATGGATAATAAACATAACGCACGGAAGTAAATAAATAGAGTAGATAACTAAAGCTGAAAATTCCATAAACTTAAATATCACCCAAGGATTGGTTGTCACGTGTACAAGCCACTAACAATACAGAAAATCAAAGAAATACAAGTCTAAAACTGTCCTTCTTCTCGAATAGAACAGGCATAGAAGAAATAGGAACAAGAGAGTCAGCCAAATGACAACAGCTACCACTCTACGTCTCTTGGGAAGCCTTGGAAGATCAAGGAAAATACTATTCACTGTCCGGGTTCACAACCTACACAGCGTTCAAGCAAGGGGTGAGTACCAAATACAACGTAGTACCCAGAAATTTAACTAACAAAACTAAGTAAGTTTAATAGAATACACAAACTCGTTTCATCCCAATCGACATCCATGACTATAACCTGCATAGAAAGTCAGTCCAGCCAGCCATACATAATGATAAAGATAGTATTTCACAATACCAAATTCCAAAGCACAAGCTATAACTTACAAGTGATAACACAATCAATTGTAGGAATACCATCAAGCTATGCAGGAATATGCAAGAATAAGATACAATGCTTATGCAATAATCGCTGGCAATGACCTCGGCATCGTGTCATCACTGATAATATCTCAACATCACATCATCGCCGGTAAAGACCTCGGCATAATATTATCGCCGGCAAAGACCTTGGCATCACATTATCATAGTAAAGATTCCAACATATCATAATTTCACCGGCAAAGACCTCGGCGTCACAATATCACAAGTAAATATTTCAACATTATAATTTCGTCGGTAAAGACCTCGGCATCATATCTTGGCCGGTAAATACCTCGGCCCCAATTGTTATTATCTTACTCATATCAATATCCAGAACTGATGCAAATATGCATGACATGGAATGAATGCACATGAGATGAATTTCACAAAAAAATCCACTCATAATCACCAACCATAACATTATATCTCAAAAACATAGAATTCTCGTCACTTAAGCACATTTTTCAATTCAAGTAATACAACAACTCACATTCATATTTTTAATCACCTCATTTTTTATAATATTAAAATATTTCACGTATCACACGTAGGAGAAAGGAAAATTTGAGAATTCTACGTGAATTACAAAGTGTTGAAAATCCACTTGCCTAAATCAAATCATGTTCAATTAAGCACTTGTGTCTTTCCCTTTAGAATACAGTCCGTAGCACCACGATCTAATAAAATAAGAATTCACAATAAAATTTCAAAACTAACAACACCTAAACTACTATATATCTAACCTAGACCCAAAAACTCATCTAAATTTTTAGAATCAAGTCTAGAATTAAATCTTAATTCCTCCAAATAATATAAGAAAATATACATACATGTATACATCTGAAGACATACTATAAATAATAAGTTCCACTAATGTCCAATATCACTGGCAAAACGTGAGCTAATCGAAGACACATATATTATATAAAAAAATGGTTTAGAACTATAAGAATCATTTCAATTTAAAAATAGACACTGACCCTTCAAATAATTTCTCCATTATTTTACAATACTAACTAATATGACATATTTTAATCTAATCAAAGTGACATAAGGTAAAACTTTTACTTGAAATACGTAGCTTAAACTGCAAAAATAGTTATATTGTCACTTATTCATTGAATATATGACACCCACTTGCACTATGTTGCCTATATAAATCTATATATATATATATGTATATATATATATATTAAAAGTATAGGTAGAAGACGTGCATAGTTTCTCCAAGTCTGCTGCACCATTGTCTCTATTATTTTCTTGACCTGCGCCTCTTCTTTTTGCTTTTGTTTTCAACAATTGAGCCAGCAACCCCTTTTTATAGAGCCATTTTTCCAATAATATAATCCCCTAATGGGACATCATTATTACAATATACAATAAATAATTATATATGGTGCCAACTTTATATAAACAATTGCCCAGTATATGTAAATAATTTCCACTTTTAGAAATGCTACTGCCACTTTATTTAAATAATTCCCCACTGCACATATATAATTGTCATTTTCATGAAATGTATGGAAATGCTTCTGCCAGCATTAGCCATTATATATATGAACAATTGTCAATGCTAATACAATGTCCACTATATAAACATTGCCATTTCCTAGTTGTCACCTATCAAATTATTAATATAATAATTCACTACTAAGTCTACCAATTAATTCACTATTTTACTTTCCTTCCCACTAATATTGTCCCCCTCCAGATTTGTTTTTAAAAGCACAATCAACAAGCTTAACAAACACATAAAATAACACATAGTCTTTGTTATTGAGTAGTTCGAAATACCTACTAAAATTTACGAGAAGGATATTTTAAATAAAATAATAGGATCAATTCTCCAAAATAGTCTAACGGGTCATTACATTATCCACCACTAAAATTCATGTTCGTCCTCGAACACAAGGTAAGATTAAGTACCTGAAGTTTTGAAAAGATGAGGATATCTAGCACGCATAACGAACTCCATCTCCCAAGTCGCCTCTCTAACTGGACGGTTCTTCCATTGCACCTTCACGGAAGCTATCTCTTTGTTTCTAAGCTTGCGAACTTGTCTATCCAAAATAGCTATAGGCTCCTCTTCAAACGACAAGTCTGGGTTCAATGCGACTGAATCAAATGAAAGTATGTGAGACTCATCGAATACATACTTTCGGAGCATGGAGATATGAAACACAGGATGCACAGATGATAGGCTAGGTGGTAAGGCTACTCTATAGGCCATCTCTCCAACTCTCTCCAAGATCTCAAATGGGCCGATGAATCGAGGACTAAGCTTTCCCTTCTTACTGAACCATATAACACCCTTCATAGGTGACACCTTAACCCAAACATAATCACCTACCATAAACTCTAGGGCTCAAACCCTCCTATCCGCATAACTCTTTTGCTGACTTTGAGTGACCAACCACCAACCCTGAATCATACAGACCTGCTCCATAGTATCCCTGATAAAGTCTACATCCAATGAGTCCATCTTAGCGGAATTAAACCAACCAATCAGAGACCTACACCGCCTGCCATACAAAGCCTCGAATAAAGCCATTTGAATGCTAGAGCGATAACTGTTATTATAGGAAAACTCTGCTAAGGGCAAGTGTTGATCCCAGCGAGAACCAAAATCAATCACACACACTCGAAGCATATCCTTTAACACCTAAATAGTGCACTCGGACTGTTCGTCTGTCTGAGGGTGAACGACTGAACTTATATCTAGCTAGTACCTAGTCCACGTTGCAAGGCCCTCCAAAAATGTGAAGCGAATACTGGCCCCCCTGGTCAGAAATGATAGAAATAGGCACACAATGCAATCTAACAATCTGACTGATGTAAAGCTCAACCAACTTCTCCGCTGTATACTTAACCTTAGGAATGAAATGGCAGACTTAGTTAGTTGATCCACAACTAGCCAGATTGAGTCATAACCACTTCCATGGTGATACGCTCCCACTTCCATGTAGGAATGGGCATCCTTTGAAACTCACCTCTAGGCTGTTGGTGCTCACACTTAACCTGCTGACAAGTTAAACACTTGGACACAAAATCTGGAATGTACTTTTACATGCCACACTGCCAGTAATGCTGACTCAGGTCATAATACGTCTTTGTTGTTCCTAGATGAATGGAATAACAAGTACAATGAGCCTCCTCAAGAATCAATCTAATCAAATCACCCACCTTAGGCACACAAACTCAACCTCCAATCCTCAAAACACCATCAGGATCAAGCACCGCTTCTTTAGCCTCTCCCCTAGTTACTTTGTCACTGATGGTGCACAACTTATCATCCTCAAATTGACGCTTGCGAATCTGGTCCATCAAGGAAGAACAAGCCTCAATGAAAGCTAGTACACCACCTTCATCAGATAGTTTTAACCTAACTAGGTCGTTAGCTAGACGTTGTACGTCCCTGGCAAAAGGTCGCTCCTCAACTCGAATGGTGGCTAGACTACCCATCCTAGAAGTCTTTCTACTCAAGGCATCGGCCACCATATTAGCCTTCCTTGGATGGTATAAGATGATCAAATCATAGTCCTTTAGCAACTCCATCCACCTACATTGCCTCAAGTTCAGATCCTTTTGGCTAAAAATATACTGAAGACTCCTATGATCAGTGAAGAGCTCACAATGCATACCATATAAGTAATGACGCCAAAACTTAAGCACAAAAACTACAACCGCTAACTCTAAGTCATGAGTAGGGTAGTTCTTCTCATGAGCCTTCAACTGTCTAGAAGCATAGGCAATAACTTTCCCTTTTTGCATCAACACGCCACCCAAACCAACTTCAAAGCATCACAATACACTGTAAAGTCCATACCTACCTCAGGTAGCATCAAAATGGGAGCTGAAGTCAACAAGGTCTTGATCTTTTGGAAGCTCATCGCACACTCATCAATGGAAGGCTACATTCTTCTGAGTTAGTTTAGTTAATGGGGCTGCAGTGGAAGAAAAACCCTGAATAAATTGTCAATAATACCCAACTAACCCCACAAAACTATGAATCTCAGTAGCTGAAGTAGGCCTTGACCAACCTCTAACTGCTTCAATCTTAGCCGGATCTACTTTAATCCCCTCTTTAGACACCAGATGCCCTAAGAACACCACTGAATCAAGCCAAAACTAACACTTGGAGAATTTTGCATTTAGCTTTTCCTCTCTCAATCTCTGTAGCACTATTCTCAAGTAATGGACATGCTCAGTCTCAGTCTTGGAATATACCAAGATGTCATCAATGAATACTATAACAAAAGAATCTAAGTACGGATGGAACACCCTATTCATCAATTTCATGAATGCTGCAGGGGCATTAGTCAACCCAAAAGACATCATCGAAAATTCATAGTGGCCGTAACGAGTTCGAAAAGCTATTTTAGTAATACCTAATTCCCTAATCCTCAATTGATGATAACCAGACCTCAAGTCAATCTTAGAGAACACAACCGCTCCCTCAAACTGATCGAATAAGTCATCAATATGGGGAAGAAGGTACTTGTTCTTTATAGTCACCTTGTTCAATTATCTGTAATTGATACATATTCTCATAGGACCATCTTTTTTTTTCACAAATAAGACTGGCGCACCCCAAGGTGAAACACTAGCACGAATAAATCCCTTGCTCAACAAGTCTTGAAGTTGCTCCTTCAATTCCTTCAATTCAGTTGGAGCCATTCTATATGGAGGAATGGAGATGGGCTTAGTGCCTGGCTCTAGGTCAATAGGTTAGTCAATATCCCTATAAGGCGGAACACCTGGAAGGTCAGTAGGAAACACATCGACAAACTCCTGGACCACAGGAATGGACTCTATAGAAGGTGGTTCAATACTAGTATCTCGAATGAAAGTCAAGTAAGAGAAACACCCCTATCAATTAATTTCTGGGCATGGATATAAGAGATAACTTTACTAGGATAAAAACCACTATCACCCTTCCATTTAATCTTTGGTACACTGGGTGTGGCTTAAGTTATAGCTTTTGAGTAGCAATCAAGGATAACATGATAAGGAGAAAGCTAATCCATCCCCAAGATAACATCAAAGTCTACCATATCCAGAATAATCATATCTACCCAAGTATCATACCCAGCTAGAGAAACAAGACAGGATTGATATACTCGATCCACCACTAAAGGTTTACCTACTAGTGTAGAAACATACACGGGCAGAGACATTCGATCACATAATAAATCAAACCTAGATGAAAAGTATGTAGACACAAAAGAGTAAGTAGACCCAGGATCAAATAACACAGATGCATACCGATGATAGATTGGAACAATACTTGTAATAACTGTATCTGAAGTTTCTGCCTCGGGTCTTCCAGGAAATGCATAACATTGAGCTCCTTTGCCACCCCCAGTCTGAGCCAAACCTCGATCTCCACCACATGGGATCAAAGTGCCATTATTTGGGGTAGTTTGACCCCTGACCCAACCCCTGTCCAGTGGAGCCGAATCTCTAATTGGAGCTGCCAACTTAGTACGATGGGGTCCCGAATTAGTCTGAAAGGGACATTGTTGAATCAAATATCCTGGATCCCCACATCCAAAACAACACCTCAGTGTAGAAGACTGTTGTCCACCAGAAGAACTACCATGGCTACCACAAGTGGAACTAGGGGACCCTCGAGACATCTGTCCACCCTCGTCTGCTGGCATAGATACATGTATAAGACCATGTCTCCTGAAAGATCCACCACTCCTACCTCCTGATGAAGTACTAGAAAATTGACTTGTAGTGCGAGCCCTCTTAGGGTCTCCAAACTCTTCTCGAGCCAGCAACTCTATCTCCTTGACCATGCTCACAATAGACTGAAAAGAAGTCCCCTCACGAGCTGCTCTGAATACATAGGATCTAATCGAGAAATTCAAACCCCTCACAAATCTACGGACTCTCTCCCCCTCATTTGGAATCATAGCTAAGGCATGTCGAGATAACTGACAAAACGGGTTTTATACTCAGTAACAGTCATACCTCCCTGCCTTAAGTCCTCAAACCTCAATCGACTCTCTTCTCGTACACTCCAAGGAATGAAAGCGCTCTTTAAAAGCACTAGAGAACACACCCCAATCCACAGGGGATCCAGCTGGTCTAGACACCACGTAAGTTCTCCATCACTCCCTGGCTAGTCCATGGAGCTGAAGTGCCACAAAACGGATGCCACGCTGATCAACCAACCCTACTGCATCTTGCATCTCATGGCACAAAGTCAAAAATTCATGAGTGTCCTTGTTCTTGCCACCCTGAAATTGAGGTGGTCTCATCTTTTGAAATCTTTTGTAACTAAGCTGATCATCTGCTGCTAGAACTATCTCTAGAGCGGTTTGTGCCCCAATGGATGGTGCAGGAATCACTAGGGGCTGACCCACCTGATCCTGATGAACTACACCCTAATTCTGCCCTGAAGTTTGTTCTTCCACTCTCTTTGAGAAACTCCCTGCGTGCCTATCGTACCACCCCCGAGTGAGGTTTTCAAGCATACCCATCATCCTCAATAGGGTGTCGTGAAGTAAAGGTGCAGTTGTGGGCTCTGGAAGGGCCTGATCTTCATTAACCTCTATTTGCGGCTCTGGAGAAGCGCCTCTATCCTGCCTTCTAACCGATGCTGCTCCTCAGGCACGCCCTCTCATTGACACCACTCCATGGGCACGACCTCTAGCTTGACCCCTCCCCTACCTCTAATAAGGGCCTCAATAACTATTTTGGGAGAAGCCTCAACTGTACTAGTAGTAGTAGTAGCTCTAATTCTTGCCATTTGTCGAAAGAACATAGGCACCACTCATTACTAACGAAGATAACTACGCACAATGAGAGATAATGAATAAAAAGAAGTTTCATAATAGTCTTCATAGCCTCTCAAAGAGAAGTACATATGTCTCTGTATCGATCCTCAAGACTCTATATAGACTTGGCTTGTACACGTGTGAGACCTATGAACATAGGGCTCTGATACCAATTATCACGACCCAAAAAATGCGTGATGATACTTGTCAATCCCATCAAAATAAGTCAGCCTTAACCTAAAGGGATAATAAACATAATGCGCGAAAGTAAATAAATAGAGTAGATAACTAAAGCTGAAAATTCCATAAACTTAAATACTACCCAAGGATTGGTTGTGATGTGTACAAGCCATTAGCAATACAGAAAATCAAAGAAATACAATCCAAACTGTCTTTTTCTCGAATAGAACAAGCACTGAAGAAACAGGAATAAGAGAGTCAGCCAGATGACAACAACTACCTCTCTACATCTCATGGGAAGCCTTGGAGTATCAAGAAAAATAATATTCACTGTCCGGACTAGCAACCTACACAAGTGTAGAAGCAAGGGGTGAGTACCAAATACAACGCGGTACCCAGCAAGTTAACTAACAAAACAAAGTAAGTCTAATAGAATACTCAAACTCCTTTTGTCCCAATCGACCTCCACAACTATAACCTGCATAGAATGTCACGCCTTGAGTCTACACCCTAGACGTAACTTGCAATCGAGAAACCATTATTGGTCCCCTAGCGAACCCTTGTCCTGGATGGCTTACTCGACTGGAAACTTTAACATGCATGCAGAAGCTTTACAAGATGAACATTTAAAATATATATAGTAAAACTAAAGAGTCTCAATCATGCTTTACACAAAATCTGAAAAAATCTCTTAATACATTAGTCATAATGCTTAAAATGTTTGAATGGAAAGACTAGACTGACTCACTAACTCTGTCTATGAAGCCTCTACTGTACTGTGATAGGTGCCGCAACAAAACCCACGACTACCTAACTGTAAAATTAAATACATAAACTACACTGACTAAACTCCTCTGAAAGCAAAGAGGTCTCACCCATTGCCTATGGAAAGCTGATATATTGAATATCTGTTGTCATGTGGATACTTGAATCTGCATCATAAAATGATATAGCGCCAGAGGTGTCAGTACGTGAAATGTACGGTATGTAAAATGGCCAAAATGGAAAATCGGGGCAGGCAATACATTTAAGGTAAATACAACATATCTCAATATGAAAAACATAAGTAATGAATGCAATACATGCTGAAAATATATCATATGCTGAAAGTATAATTGTAAAACTAACATATTTTAGCTTGGGGAGTTTCTCTAACAGACAACCACCACTATGTTCGTGGTGATACAACGTCTGGTCCACGCTGCCAGAGCCTTCTCGTAATTTGTCGGGGTAGGGGACGAAAAAATAAGGAAGTGGATCCATCCCAAAACTGGGTCATCTTACTAGCAAATGAGGAATTGTCTTCTGGTACAATCATATCCTACGCTGGCTACGTAGTTTATGAGTTCAAGTTATGATTACTCTCACTAATATTGGTGCTCAATACTACTCCCAAAATACTTTTATAATGCTCATAACTTCAATAGTAAGACTTCTCAAAAAGCCTTCTTAATATTTCGGGACTTAGCCCAACTTTAGCTTTTATTAAACTTTTCTCAATTGATCTCTTTTCTCTACTGAAAAAGGTATCATTACAGTTATCTCAAAGAAATATATGCATTACTCAGCTATCTTATAAAATACAAACTTCAAATATTGCCAGGCTTAACTCAAACTGTAACTTTATAGCTTTTCATGAAATAGATATAGGGTTCTCATAATTTCAACCCTAACTGTAAATCTTGTCTCAATATTTTAAATTAGTAGTAAAATCAACAAGAGTTATGATCTTTATCAAGAAAAGATTCATGAACAATTATTCAATGAACTTGGCTAAGTATACAGGGAACTTTGATCTCAACTTGTAACTGAAATCTTGAAGGCAAACTAGTGATTTCAGTTTCAAAATAGTAGGAGGATAACTTTTGGATAGCCTTACGTACCTGAGAGATTAGTTCTTGGAAGAATTCAAGAAGATTCTTGAATTCTTAACTTAGAATCTTTAGAGTTCTTGATGAAGAACCCTGATTCTTGAAAAAGAAGAATCAAGAATTTCTTTCTTGGAATTCTTGAATTCGTTTCTTGAAATCCTAGGTTATTATTTAAGATTCTATTAGGGATTAATGAATAGTTGAGGAAATTTGGGTTGGGTAGATTGAAATCTATGAAGAATAACTTACCCTGAAGATGAATCTTGAAAGCAAATCCTAACTTGATGACTTTCTTCATGATTCTTGAGCGTAGGTCTCAAGGCTTCCTTTCAACAATTTTGCACTCCCCTACAGCACAATGTTTGCAGTTCCGCTAAATCCATGTTTCA
>JAPFFP010023459.1:0-16265 GCA_026153255.1 Solanum medicagineum
TCAAAACTCATTTTGATTCTAAGGTTCTCATTCAAGCTTCAGATCTCCATCTCCAATCTTCGTCAAACTATTCTTCAAAGCTAAGGTATGTGGGTTTCTTTCAAGGGTTCCTTTCACCTATGATATCCAAGCTCTATTTTACTCAAAATTTCATGATTTAATGTTGATTTATTCATGGGTCTTATCTATTATGAATTTCACTTCACACTATGTTGGGGTTTATCAAAATTGTGACCGTTTTAGCATGTTTTGAGCTATGAAACCAAGATCTATTGAGAGATTTGATGAGGGTTTTGATGTATATTGCTTGAGGGTGTTACTATGTACCTATTTGATGGTTTTACATTGAATTTTCTAGCATGATTTCACTCTTGAATTGCATGGTTTTACACTAGTACTACACACTCCCCAAATGTTTGATAAAATGTTCGAATTATGATTTGTTGAGGAGTTGAAGGTCCAATACATGTCTTATGAGTTGAATGACTTTATGATGAAAGGAATATATGTATATGATACTATCATCATAGTGTTGGGGATAACCAAGCCTTACTCGGGAGGTTGTAGGTGCGAGTAACCTTGTTGAGGGGTTTGTACCTTGATCGTCTTGCTCGGAAGGTGGAAGGCCCATGCAACCTTGTCAAGAGATTTGTACCTTGATAACCTTGTTGGTGGGTTGTACCTCATCAACCTTGTTGGGGGGTTTATACCTTATCAACCTCATGAAGGGGTTTGTACCTCATGCACCTCTATAAGGAGGTGGTAGGCCTTGGATTGCACTATTAGTGGTCACTCTTTACACTTGTATTATGTTCTCTCTCTCTCTCTCTCTCTCTCTATATATATATATATATAAGCATGATTTTGCTTCAATTATCATTCATACATGTCATATTGCTATATGTTTATTCAATATATTGTTAGTTGAAAGAAAAATGAAGTTGATACCTCACCCTATAAAACAATCCATCATATTTGACACAAAGCTATAAAATGGAAGCTTAAAGACAAAAGTTTAAGTGCAATTTTGCAAATTGACTGTTTCATATCTAAAATATCTCGATGAACTACAAAACTTTGGCAAAATAGACTATTAAAACATTAGGCATACCATGAAAATTTTTTTGGAAAAAAAAATGCTCCTTAACTAACCACTCCCACTCCTTCTTGTCTACTTCCTCTGGAATATTCTTAAGAGCCTATACAATTGGCTTATTCTTTACATAAGTCGCATGCAAGTATCTTCTCATTTGTTCCATAACTCATTTTTATCCATCCAAGTATATGATCACAATGATCATTCATGTCAACACTCTCAAATTTACTATAATAATTTGAATACTAGTTAAGTTAATGACCACAATATAAATGATGATTAACTATGAAGAAAGTATATACTAAACTAAGTAAAAAAAATTATGTACAAGTTGGAGAATATGAAATATGAAGCCCAAGTGTAGAAAATGAGCCCTAGAGGGAAATTGAGCATATCCGATAATATCAACATGGAGCAAAGTGTTATTTCCAACCAAAACTTGATCAAAGCTAGTATAAGGTACTTTGTGTAAAAAATTACCTTAATATAAGTGATGAAATAAAGTCAAAGCACCTAGTCGTTTCATTTGTTTCTCCAACAAATATAGTAGCAAAGACTTAGGAAGATCATTAGCAATGTAACATGATTAAATGATTAGGTTGCTGTAATATGGACAAATGACTAGAAAATTTGAACACTTTACAAATAAAAGAGGATGATTGTGCTCCTAAGAGTCCCACTAATAGTGAAGGTGAACTAATAAATTGCGAATGATAAGGAAAAGGAGAGGCACCAATAATGATGAAGACTTCCCATGAAATCCAATTGTGGGAAAAAGTACTAGGCGAGATTGACTTGTTCTAGTTGACTGCAATTGAATATGCCTTGACCTCTCTACCACGACTCTAACCTCTAGATGAGGAATAACAACATCTATTATGAACACCGCCCCTCTGGGATACACCATGGCTACTAAATAGATGGGATGAACTATAAGATACAGTTCAGACAACAAATACTTGATAAAAGACAACTGAGTCTAATTAATTAAAGTGTTGCAGACATTGCTTGTGTAGCAAGAGCTTAATGCCCTCCCCAGATAGCTAGACTTGAAAATGAGTAATAAAATCAACCAATGTGTCATCTACCTAACATGAATACAACATGATCTACAAAATCTTGATTCGAAATTAGACAAGTGATGGCAGAAAGGGAATCAATAATCTTTTTTGCCTCTCGAAGGTAATCATCGATAGTCATGGAAATAACTTTTCAGAGTGTAGAAAGTTGTTATTTGCATAGACCTGATTTATCCAAAGTAGGATTCATAAAATATTGGTTCAAGGAGAGTCAAATATTATGTGATGTAGCAAGCGAACGTCAACTAGAACCTCTCTTGTCAATATAGCAAACAACTATGAACAAACACTCAACTTAGAGCCATGTAAGATAGTGGTGGTTAACTTACTGGTTGCCCGATATATCACAAACAAATTGAGGCGAGGAAGATATATAGCCACCTACAAAGACAAACAGTTCATGAGAAAGCAATAAAGAGGTGAACTAAGTATGCCAAGTGAGACAATCTTCAATTAAACTTAATTTGATAGTCACCAAATTAGTGACATTGGGTCCAGCCAATAGTGGTTAGTGTCAAAAATAGAGGAAAATGTCGTGATTCAACTTAAACATTGAATGGGAGTTAAGTCAACAAGCTATATATATTCATGAGTCAACAACATAAAACTAATTTCATGCATGACATAATTAACAGTGGTTGGTAGTTAAGGTGTGAGTGAGTGGATTTCTTGTACTATGATTAGACTTTTGATTAGTTGAATAAATTAATGTACATAAATAGATCCCTCCTGAGAACTAGCTAATATCAATACATAGTAATTAAGAAAGAGCAGAAAAAAGCAGATTGAGTATAAAGGCAATGATGATGTAAGTTTCAAGTTGTTATCGTAACAACTGTCCACATTTGATCCAACTTTTGTTGCTTGATATCATTCCATGATGTTACTCCCAATGGACACATATTATAGTCATGAATTTATGTTTCCAAGAGCCTTGAAAATAGATTACTATTTGGGCCAATCGTTCAATTATTGGAGAAGGTTACTTTCAACTTCTTTCCAGCTTCAAGTGCCACTATTTCTTTGTATTTATTTCACCCTCGAACTCTTTTTACCTTTCTAGGATTAGATGATCCTATAGTCATATAATTTGGTAAGAGCTACAATAATGAAACTTAGTTCTACAAATTAAGATACATGGATTCTAAAATTTTCATACATGTTTTAGTTGTTGGGGAGGGTTCCATAACTTGATTAGTAGACGGAGGCAATGAGATATTGCTTTGCAATATTCTCTTTCTTAGGAACCAGGAAATTTTATCTATTAATGACAATCCTTGATTAGATCCAACATTATTTTCAGAATCTCCCAAAGAGGAGCATAAAAATCTCGATGCTTGCTTCCCTCCCTATTTTATAGAACCTAGACCAAATAAGTAATATATAAAAGTTTGGCATTTATTTTTAGTTATATATGCATTTAATAATACAACAAATTTGAAAACACTTGTTTCAACTTCTTTGGTGGATAGTTTTACTTGACTAGTAGGTGAATCAAATGGAGCATGAAGTGGACTTGAAGTCATGTTAAAGATTTAGTTTATGTTTATTCTTTTATTTCAAAGATATTAGCCGTCGTCCCTCATCCATGAGCTGACTATTATCTTCTTCGAGCCTCTCACTGGGGGTCCGTTATGCCAAAAGCGAGACAAACCCGTTCCCTCTCCTTCCATGTAATTGTGCAACCTAAAAACAAGATAACATTTAATACTTTCGAACAAGTAGTAAAAAATTAAAATGTCAAATCTGATGTTTATGTATTACTCACCCTATCTTTAGACCATTGAAAAAACTCTTGGTCTCACATTCAGTATCTATATGAGTTTGTATGAACTCTCCACAAAATTGAAGTTAATCATAAATGACATATCGAAACGATATCACCTTAAAGTAAATTATTAAAAAATGATAGAATAAAACTCTTCATGCACAAGATATAGTATGACTTCACCACATTTCTTCAGGATATATATATGTGCTTACTCTAATTCATTTCCTTAAAGCTCAGATGGACCTTTAGCTCCCAGAGTTTTTCCAGATTGACAAAATATGGATAAACCTCCATTTAAAGCTTTAAACTCCCATTATAATTTCGTTCAAGCCAATTGAATTTTGTATCAATTATATGCAAATACCTTGAACATATGGTCATGCATTCATTTGCAATATAGCTCTCTCTAACAGAATCTTCTACACATGCCCTATTAACAATTAGAGATTTTAAGAAATATAATCATCACTTAATAGGATACATCCATTGATAATGAATAGGTCCAGCAATCTCAGCTTCACTAGCTAAATGAATAAGCAAGTTCAATATAAAATCAGAAAATGCAGGGAAGACCTTTTCCAACATGCAAAATATTATGGGAATTTGTGCTTCAATATTCTTCAGGACATCAATTTTTAATTCGTTTGACGTAAGCATAGAAAAATATAAAGATAACTCAATAAGAGGTTCACACACTTCTTTATACAACATACCACAAAGTGCAGGAGGGAGTATATGTTGCAAAAAAACATGACAATCATCGGTTTTCAACCCAGATATTTTATGATCTTTCAAGTTTACACATTGAGAAATATTAGATGAAAATCCATTAGGGACCTTTAAATTCTTCAAGAAAAGACATAACTTGTGCTTTTCTTCAGATGACAATGTGTAGCATGCAGTTGGAACATCAACTTTCTCCACTCTTTTTATAGGGTGCAATTTTTGCCTAATATTAATTTTCTACAAGTCTAACCGAGTCTTAATTGTGTCCTTGGTCTTTCCTTTGACATTCATGATTGTCCCTGTAATATTATCACATATATTTTTCTCAATATGCATGACATCTAAATTATGTTGCAACAAAAGAGATTCCTAGTATGGAAGGTCAAAAAAGATACTTTTCTTGGTCTAATTATCCTTTCATTTTTTATATGGTATCTTCCACTTTTTCTTAGGATCCTTTGTTAATGGTTGTCCTTTAAAATCTTAAACTTGATTAAGCATCTCAATTCCAGAATATGTTTTTGGTGGGAGCCTTTTCTCTATTGTACCCTAAAATGGCTTCTTGTCATTCCTCCAGCTGTGACCAAAAGGAAGGTAACGTCGATTACCCTTAAAATAGTGCTTCTTACAATTGGACACTTAAATTGAGATACATGCATATCTTCCTTTTGTACTCCATCCAGATAAATTTTCATATGCTGGAAAGTCACTGATAGTCCATAACAAAGAATCATGCAATTTAAAATTTTGTCTTGTTGATGCATCAAAAGTCTCAATACCGACTTCTGAGAACTCCTTTAATTTCTTTATTAGAGGTTGAAGATATGTGTCAATTGCATCTCCAAGACCATTTGGACCAGGAATAAGCATTGACAAAATAAAATTTTTCTATTTCATACACAACCAAAGTGATAAATCATAATGAAAAAGAACTACATGTCAAATGCTATATGAGGTTTTTGAATTGCAAAATGGCTAAAATCTGTCACTAGCAAGTCAAAGTCGAACATTACAAGGCTCGACTATGAATGAAGGATGAAGTTCATCGAATGACTTTCGGGCCATTGAATCAGCGGGGTGCCTCATTATTCCATCATTAGTTGTTTCATCATTATACCATGTCATTAAAGAAGATGTCTTTGTAGACATAAACAACCTTTGAAGCCCTTCTTTAAAGAAAAATAGTACAAAGTCTTTAAGGCTATCTTTTTACCTTTTTATTCTTTATCTCCCTGCTATGTATATCTATTTTCCATTTGGAAGAACCACAAATATTGCATAAGTTGTGCTCATTCTAATATAACAAGTAATCATTAGAACATGCATCAATTTTGTTGTAAGAAAACCCATGATCTTGAATAATCTTTTTTGCCTCATAATATGAATTTGGCAAAGTAGATCCATCAGGTAATAACTCCTCTTTTAATATTTTCGATAGCCTGGTGAATGATTCATTACTCCAATGACCCATAATTTTGATGTAAAGTAGTTTAATCAAAGATGAAAGATTTGAAGACTTTGAGGTTTGCTATAGTGGCTGCTCAAAATCCTTCAACAGGCTATAAAACTTTTTCTCTTCATAATTTGGTTCCTCGTCGAGTAAATCATCATTACTCGTTTGGGTATCTCCTTAGTCAACATAAGGATATAAGTCTCTCAAAAGCTCTTGTACTTCATCTTCATTCTCATATCTTCTATTTCATCACCATTTGTACCTTTAGAGTCTGACACTGGCTCACCTAAATATTCTCCATGGTGATACCAAAAAGTATAGTTTTGAATTATTTCATATACTTTCAAATGTGTGTCAATCGTCTCACGAGTTCCAAATGTTGTATTACAACATCTATAACAAGGACACCATATTTCAAATTCTTCCCTCAATCTCCGAAAAGCATAATCCAAGAACTTTTTCACCCACTAAATAAGCTTGGTCGATCCGATTATCAAGAGAAAGTTGCATCCACAGCTTACTAGGTTTAATAATATATAACCTTGCAGAATACATAAACATTAGATAAAAAATGTCAAGGATAATAAAAATCTTAAAATGCACATAACTTGTGATTTAGTAATTGGTACAGCGTTTTTAAGTTAACTAAATCAACTATACAATCATCAACAAAAGTGATATAGGATTCATGTTATATCTTCAGAGAAAAATTTAGTACTCGAAGCATTTGGGAATGCTAAAACAGTCAGAAATAATAATTCAAAGTAAATGTTTTCCTGAAAAGATAAAGGAATCACAGTTTGCTTGGATGCTTATTTCTGTTGCTCTACATATCTTTTTATTTTTCTATTTTCCTTTGTTCAATATTCATGAGCTTTTATGTTTATGCATTGTCCTCAGTAAGGCAAACTACAAAAGGGTAGGAAGTATTTGATTATAACTTAAAACCAAGTATTAATGAAATTCGGTGGGGATAACACAAAGCAAGGGGTACTTCTGCTTTCTCTCACATACATGCATTAATTGTCAACTACTTTATTCTGGAATTGCATCATATAAAGGAATGCAGCAAGCAAACTGATTGAGGTTGTTCCCGTTGTCTTTTACTGGTGAGGCGACAAAGTTGATGATTAAGCTTCCTCATGATTCCATTCGCATCTGGGGAGAGTTAAAAGAGGCTTTCTTGGAGAGGTTTTTCCCTGCATCTAGGAAGTTGAAGATCAAAGATGAGATTGAGTCTCACAAACAAATGCCGACTGAAGCATTATATGAAGCTTAAGAGAGATTCAGGCAGAAGATCAAGCAGTGGCCCAATCACAATCTCACAGGCGAACACTTGAAAGAAGTTTTCTACAAGTGTTGCAACTTTGTGACAAAGCCTATCATTGATGCGGCATGTGGAGGATCATACATGGCCAGGACTTTCATAGACATCATTGTGATCTTGGATCAGGTAGCTAAGAACAACAGGGCATGGTACACTAGAGATGGAGACTGCTCTAGCTTTATCTTTGAGATAACTGTGAAATAGAGAAATAAAGTGGAAGAACGGGACCAAAACATGGCGCATATGCGGACCCATATGGACTTGCTGACAAAGAGGCTACTAGGTGGAGGATTAGAATAAATTAAAGCTCTGGATACAATGCCCAGGTATGATAAGCCAAGCTATGATTATGATAAGAAGGCTAACTTTTTGGGCAGCCGGGGGGGAGGGGTTACCGGACATTCAACTCTGGTAACCAAGGTCAGAACTATGGTCATGATAACTACCAAGGGAACTGGAAAAATAAAGATGGCTGTGGGAATGACCGAATTAGAGCATATGTACCACCTATGAATCATGAATGCCAAAACAATAGTGGTGGAAACTCGAAACTAAAGGAGATGATAGCAAAGGTTCTTGAAAAAGTGGAGGCCACTAAGGTAGAGGTGCGAGATATGAGGGGAGAAATGTCAAATGTTCGGCAACTGGACAACTCGCACTCTACCTCGATCAAACAATTTGAGCACCATATGGGGCAACTGTCAGCCTCATTGAATTAGTGAAAATCTGGGTCACTTCCTAGTGATACTATTCAGAACCTAAAAAATAATGGTCATTGCATAGCAGTAACAACAAGGAGTGGTAAGATACTTTCTGACCCTGTTATATCCAGTAATACAGGTATTGATAAGGCTGATGGCAAGGTACCTGACCCATGTAGGTGCATGATGATGATGCAGTTGATGAGTTAGATGTGGCACCAATAGAGGTTGGGTTTACTAAAGATCATAAAAAGTTACACAAACTAGTTACTTAGTCTCTGCCGAGCATTCCCAAGCTGCCACCACCGTTCCCGCAAAGGTTGAGGCAGAAGGTAGAAGATGGCATGTTCTAGAAATTCTTGTCAAGCTCAAGGAGATGTTAGTAAATATCCCTCTAGTGGAAGCACTTGAGCAGATGTCGGGCTATGCTAAGTTCATAAAGGACTTAGTCACTAAGAAGAGGATAGCCACGATCGACCCAGCAAACAATCTTCATCATTATAGAGCCATTGCTACAAGGTCATAAGAATAAGGAAGATTCGGGAGCTTTCACTATCCTATGCAATATTAGGGCCTATGACTTTGCACGGGCTCTCTATGACTTGGGTGTTAGCATTAACTTAATGCCACTAGCAGTTTACAAGTAGCTGGGCTTAAGAGCCCTACACCTACTACTATGCGGTAACTCATGGAGGATAGGTCAGTGAAGTAGCCCGTGGGGATTTTGTGAGATGTGTTGATCTGTGTGGGCAGGTTCATCTTCCCAGAACTTTGTCATTCTAGACTACCAAGTAGATTTTGAGGTTCCAATCATCCAAGGGACATTGTTTCTGGCGACTAGTAGGGCATTAGTAGATATGGAACATAGGGAGCTTACTTTCAGATTGAACACTGAGGAGGTGAAATTTAGCATGTATGTTTCTATGAAGAGGCTCGAAGAGGTAGACTCAGTACTGCCAGTCATGGATGTGGATGATACTTGTCTTTCTGAGATTCGATTGAAGAAAAGATGAGCATAGACGCACTAGCAGCGGTATTAATAAACTTTCTCGATGACGGTATCAATGGGTACAAAGACACTATGCATACTTTGAAAGGCCGGGGAACCAGATCCTTTGTCCCCAAGAAGTTGGATTTGGACTTAAAGGATAGGCCGACTCCACCAGCCAAACCTTTTATTGAGGAGCCCCCTGCTGTGGAGCTTAGGGAGCTGCCATAACACCTAAGGTATGTATTTTTGGGCATGAATAATACTATTCCTATGATTGTGGCTGCAAATCTTCCGGAGGACCAGGTTATAACATTGTTGGGGTCCCCCAAAAGTTCAAAAGGGCCATTGGTTGGACCATTGTTGATATTATTTGGATCCCTCCTGGGATATACAAGAACAAGATCAAGTTGGAGGATAACTGTATATCCAGCATTGAACACCAGTGTATGTTGAATCTACTCATACAAGAGGTGGTGAATAAGGAGATCATTAAGTGGCTGGATGTAGGGGTGATATATTGCATATCCGACAACAGATGGGTTAGTCTAATACAATGTGTTCCTAAAAAAGGGGGCATGATGGTGGTTGTTAATGATAAAAATGACCTTATCCCCTAGCGACCTGCCAGTATCTATGGATTACCAAAAGCTGACTAGATGGACTTTGAAGGATGATTTCCTATGCCTTTCACGAACCAAATGTTAGACTGGTTGGCAGGCCAAGGGTTGTACTGCTTCTTGGATGGGTACTCGGACTACAATCAAATATCCATAGCCCTAGAGGATCAAGATAAGACTACTTTCACTTGCCTATATGTGACATTTGCATTTAGGGGATGCCTTTCGGGCTATGCAATGCTCCAGCGGTGTATGATATCGATCTTCTCTGACATGGTCGAAGACACCCTTGAGGTATTTATGGATGACTTATCTATAGTTGGTGATTCCTTTGATAATTGTCTGTTAAATCTTAGTAGGGTACTATAGTGTTGTGAGGAGGAGAACTTGGTACTAGACTTGGAAAAAGGCAATTTCATAGTGAAGGAATGGATAGTCCTTGGCCATAAGATTTTTGATAAAGGCATAAAGATGGACAAGGCAAAGATCGAGGTTATCGAGAAATCGCACCTCCCATCTCTGTGAAAGTGGTCCGAAGTTTTCTTGGGCATGCGGGCTTCTACCACCAGTTTATAAAAGACTTCTCCAAGATTGCACACCCACTATACAAACTCTTGGAGAAAGATGCCAAGTTTCAGTTTGATAATAGCTGCCTGCAGGCCTTTGATACCTTAAAGAAAAAATTGATCACCACACTTGTGGTAATTACACCAGACTGGGCAGCCCCTTCAGAGGTTATGTGTTATGCGAGTGGAATTGTTGTGGGTGTTGTGCTGGGCAGAAGCACAACAAGGCCTTTCATCCCATCTACTACACCAGCAAGACTCTCAATAATGCTCAAAGGAACTACATATAGTGACTGACCAGGAGCTGTTGGTTGTGTTGTACGCATTTAATAAGTTTCGGGCCTACCTGTTGGGCACAAAAGTGATCGTGCACACAGACCATGCAACAATGAGATACATCATGGTGAAGAAAAATCTTAACCCGAGGCTAATTAGATGGGTTCTCCTATTGCAAGAGTTTCACTTTGAGGACCAAGATCGAAAAAGGGACTAAGAACCAGGTGGCAGACCACTTGTCCAGATTGGAGGATGAGTCAAGAGCTAAATATTTGTTAAATATCGATGATTTCTTTCCCAATAAACAGGTATTGAATAGCGTCTGTTGACTTAATTCATTGGTTTGCTAATTTTGATGACTATCTGGTAAGTTACATAATGCCTGAGGGCCTTAACTTTCACCAGAGAAAAAAGTTTCTTCATGATGTGCGCAGATACTTCTAGAATGAACCGTACCTGTTCAAAGTATATGTTTATTGGGTCATTAGGTCGTGCATACCAGAAACGGAGATGATGAGCATCATGGAGGCCCGTCACTCCTCCTCAGTTGGGGGCTATCATGGTGGTGCCAGGACAACAAAGAAGATCTTGCAATGTGGGTACTACTATCCCACCATCTATAAATACGCCCATGACTTGGTGCAGGGTTGTGATCAATGCTAGTGGCAGGGCAACATCTTTAGGGGTCAAGAGTTGCCCATTACTCTTATTCTTGAAGTGGAAGTACTTGACTATGGGGAATTGACTTCATGGGCCCATTTATGAGCTCCTACAGCATGAAGTACATCTTAGTAGCAGTGGACTACATCTCTAAGTGGGTGGAGGCAGTTGCATTACCAAACAATGAAAGTATGAGTGTTGTCCACTTTTTGAGGCAGAACATCTTCTCCATAATTAGGATAACCCAGAACTATCATTAGTGAATAACAAGTTTCTTCCGTGATGTGTTCGCTAACTATGGAGTACAACAACATAAGGTGACCATGCCCTCATCCTCAAACAAGTGGCCAGATTGAAGTTTAGAAGTGGGCAGGTTGAAGGATTACACAATTTTCTTTAGGTTTCTTAGATGGTTTTGCTGAATTAGAATCTAGCATTGCTTCAACTCTTGATGAAATCAAAAGGGTCAACATTATTGATACTTCTTCTTTGAAGGATCTTATTGAAAATGCTTTCAAGACATACGCAGAGTATGATTCTTTGAGACCATCAAAGATGACTAAGGAATCACATAAGAAGGCCCTTCATAATGCACAAAAATGTCTTGTTGATACAAGGTTGGAACATGAAAAGTTGGATGGATCCATAGAGAAGCTCCAAGTAACTCTTACAAATATAAAGAAAGATCTAGCCGCTTTGACCTCTAAGAGAAAGAAGATCATTATGCTCCTTAGCAGACATCAAGTGAAGCTATCCAAAACACAAGAGATCATCACCGTGACCAAGGGAGAAATTTATACAAGTGAGGAAAACCACACATTGTCTGATGATGAAGCAGAAAGACTTTCCAAGCTAGAAGAGGCGGTTGAGACAAGCCGTCAAAACATTCTAAACTTCAAGCCATTTCCATAGTTTAGATTCTTTCTTAGGATTCATTTATTTATTTACTTGCTTACTGCGATGTAGTGATTTGTCATTTTTTAAAAAAGTAATAAATTGGTAACTTATCTTTTAGTATGAATTGTCTCATCTTAAATTCTCTCCTTTTTTGGCTTTTTGATTATGTTTCGAATTCACAATAGTCATACTAAACTTTTCCGCTTTATATGCTTATAGGAGAAATTCCATAACTCGAAATTGGGGCATTCAAATCATAAAATTCTTCTTTTGTTGGAAAGATAACTTTTCACACTTCAATCTCTCCAAAAATCACAACCTTGTGATTTATGGATTAGTAAAAATTTGCTTTCGAAGTTAGCTTAGAACCTGACATGCATGATTTTTCAGCTTCGCGCGCTTGCAAAAGAAAATTCATAACTTGAAATTGGAGCGTCCAAATCATGAAATTCTTTTTGGTTGGAAAGATAACTTCTAAAACTTCAATCTCTCCAAAAATTACTGCCTTGAGATTTATGGATTAGTACAGATTTACTTTGAAGTTAGCTTAAAACCTGGCATCCTTTATTTTTCAGCTTTGCGCGCTTGCAGAAGAAAATTCATAACTCGAAATCGGAGCATCCAAATCATGAAATTATTTTTTTTGTTGAAAAGATAATTTCTCAAGATTCAATCTCTCGAAAAATCACAAACTTGTAATTTATGAATTAGTACAGATTTGCTTTCGAAGTTAGCTTAGAAACTGGTATGCTTGATTTTTTTAATTTCGCACGCCTATCGAAGAAAAATCATCTTACAGCTGGAGCATCGAAATCATGAGACTCTATTTTTATTGGAAATATCACTTCACAAACCTTAATCTACTTAAAAATCAAAGCCTTGTGACTTAAGGTAGTACAGATTTCCTTTGAGGTTAGCTTAGAATCTGTCATGCTTGATCTTTTTACTTTCGCGCGTCTACCGAAGAAAAATCATAACTTGAAGATGGAGCGTCGAAATCATGAGATTCTTTTTTTGTTGGAAAGATCACTTCACGAACTTTAAACTATTCAAAAATCAAAGCCTTGTGATTTATGAACTAGTACAGATTTGCCTTTGAATTTACCTTAAAATCTACCGGTCTTGATCTTTTTTATTTCGCGCGCCTACTGAAGAAAAATCATAACTCAGAGCTGAAGCGTCGAAATCATGAGATTCCTTTTTTTTGTTGGAAAGATCACTTCATGAACTTTAAACACTTCAAAAATCAAAGCCTTGTGGTTTACGAATTAGTACAGAGTTGCCTTCCAAGTGAGCTTAGAATCTGTCAGGCTTGATTTTTTAAATTCCGCACGCCTATAAAAGAAAAATCACAACTTGGAGCTGGAGCATCAAAATCATGAGATTCTCTTTTTGTTGGAAAGATCACTTCACGAACTTTAATCCACATAAAAATTTCAGCCATAGGCTTATGAATTTATCAAATTGCTCTTTTTTTTTAAGTCAGCATGCTCTTCAGCTTTGCATACTCTCCTTAAAGAGCCCAACTTATGCTTAGATTTTATTACTCTTCCCTCACTTAAAATATTAATATGATGATCATATAACGACGTGTACCCCTTCTTCTTTTTTGACTCATGTGACTGGACCTAGAATAATAAATATTCTAGGCCGCCTACATACCTCAATGAAGAGGATCAAGTGATATCATAATTCAGAAGCTGAGTAAATTTTGTTATTTTTTTTGTCCTAATTTTTCCCTGGGGTACCTCTTTCGAGATTTTCAACCTAGTGGACACATTTTTTGTTTTTCTACTTTTTTTTGGGTGTTGTACACAGTTTATACTCTTGCGGGCCAGGAGTATGATGCGGCTTTAATGATAATATTTCTTCAACAACTTTCCATTTATGGGACCAATCCGCAGGCCTTCTACATCTACAAACTTGTAAGCTCCACTTGAATAAGCTTCTTGGATGACATATGGACCATCCCATTTCAAGGTGAACTTGCTTCTCAATTTATGAGATGTGATGATTGGTCTTCTTACTGGAAGGACCTGATCACTAACTTGGAAGGTCCTGGGGTGTACCTTTTTATTGAAAGCACGAGAAAGATGAGCTTGATAACATTCAAGGCTTTGTTGCGCATCCAACCTTTTCTCATCGAGAGCTTATAACTCTTCAAGGCATAGACGAGCATTTTCCTCTTCAATAAGTCCTTCTTGAATGGGGAGCCGCAATGATGGTATTTGGCGTTCGAGCTGAAGGACTGCTTCAGTTCAAAAAACAAGAGAGTGTGGAGTTGCTTGAGTTGGCGTGCGATAAGTCATTCAATATGCTAAAGGGCTTCTTCCATTCTATCATGCCAATCTCTCTTAGATTTGGAGACGACCTTCTTTAGTAAGTTGTATAAAGTCTTGTTAAATGCTTTGGCCAGTCCATTTGCAGCAGCATAATACATAAACGAATTATGTTGCTTGAAGCCACAAAGATCACAGATCTTATCCATCAATTTGATGGTGAATGGGTTTCCATTATTTGTTATTATATAACTAGGAATGCCAAAACAATAGATAATGTTCACCCTAATGAAATTTGCAACATTCTCCTTTTTACTTCTTTTGGGCTACAACCTCAGCTTATTTTAGAAAGTAATTCGTAGCCACCGAGATGTACAGGTGGCCTCCAGAAGATTTTAGTAGTGGTCCAACAACATCTAGTACCCAAGAATCAAATGGCCAAGATGCAACTATTGGATGTAGTACTTCAGGAGGCTGGTGCATAAAATTTGCATGAAGTTGACATGTCTGACATCTTCGGGCATAACACAAACAATCTTTCACTATTGTTGGTCGATAATGTCCTATTCTTTTTATGTGAAAGTGTAATTTTAGCCCAAATTTTTGTGACCCACAAACTCTAGAATATGCTTTTTGCATTGCCTGAGTTGCCTCTTCATCTCCCAAACAAAGAAAAAGTACTCCCTCAAATGATCTTTGATACAAAGTATTTTTGTGGTAAAGAAATCAAGAAGCACAACGATGGATTTCGACCCTTCTTTTTGGATCTTGTGGAAGTATATTGTAGCATAATAATCAATGATGGCATGTCTCCAATTGACTTTCTCAGCCTTAGAAATGGCTACAAGATGTTCGAGATTACTCTCTTCGCCTTTATTCTCATCCCCCTCTGGTGGTACTATCTATTTTTTTACCAATAGTGATTTGTGCTTGGTTGGGAAAAGTCAATGTTAAAGCCAAAGTAGCTAAGGCATCAGCTTTCCTATTTTCTTTTCTTGGAACATGTTGAAGAGTCACATCTCCGAGCCATCCAATCAACTTTTGTGCATAATTATGATAGGAATGCAACTCCGGCTTCTTGACTTCATAGTTACACAATAATTGATTAATCACCAATTCAGAGTCCCCAAAAGCATGCAACTGCAATTGCTTCATAACGACCACCATTTCAAGCCCAAGTATCAATGCTTGATATTATGCAACATTATTGGAGCAACATTGCATCAAGGTGAATGAATACGGCAAGATCTCCTCTTATGGAGCGACAAATATCACCCCAGCACTAGCTCCTTGGCGATGTGAGGTGCCATCAAAATATATTTTCCAATGTGGTTGAATATCAACTACCATTACATCTTCATCTGGTAATTCAACACTTAGCACCCGATCATCAGGTATTGGATGGTTTGCTAAGAAGTCTGCCAATGCTTGCACTTTCACAGCCTTCTGAGAACGTATACAATCTCAAACTGTTGAAATTAGAGGTACCATCTTGCCAGTCGATCATTGAGGACAGGTTTTGACATCACAAATTTAATGGGATTTTGCTTTAGAAATAAGATGGATGACGTGAGCTTGAAATTAGTGTTTTGTCTTCTGAATTGAGAAGACTAGGGCCAAACATAACTTTTCGATTAGCGAGTATTTCAAATTATTTGGCGTCATCATCCTGCTCATGTAGCAAAGAGCATTTTCCTTCCCTTTATCATTCTCTTGAGCTAAAAGAGCCCCCACTAATCTTTCTTGAGGGATCTTAGATCTAGGATGAACAAGTTTGTGATGGGGGTCTCCGGCTTGGTAAGTGAAGAATGTTGATCCGCCATTCT
>JAPFFP010023470.1:0-39036 GCA_026153255.1 Solanum medicagineum
AACCTTACCTTGATTCCTTTGTTGTGGTCTTCATTGATGATATTTTGATCTATTCACGTAGTAGGGAGGAGCATATGGGGCATTTAAGGGTTGTGTTACAAAGATTGAGGGAGGAGAAGTTGTATGCAAATTACGATAAGTGTGAATTTTTGTTGAATGAGGTTGCATTCTTGGGTCATGTCATGTCGGGGGATGGTGTAAAAGTGGATCCTAAGAAAAGCGATGTGTTTAGAAATTGACCTAGACCATTGGCCCCATCGGATATTAGGAGCTTCTTGGACCTTGCAGGATATTATAGAAGGTTTGTGAATGGGTTCTCCTCCATTACTTCCCCAATGACAAAATTGACTCAAAAGAAGGTTAAGTTTGTGTGGATCAATGAATGTGAGAGGAACTTCCAAACATTGAAAGAAAAGTTTGTGTCTACTCTTATATTGTCACTACAGGATGGGCTTGAGGGATGTGTGGTATATTGTGATGCTTCCCAGGTTGAGTTGGGTTGTGTATTGATGCGAAATGGTAAGGTCATAGCTTATGCTTCTAGACAGCACAAGGTACATGAAAGGAACTACCCTATCCATGATCTAGAGTTAGCTGTCGTTGTGTTTTCATTAAAGATTTGGTGTCACTACTTGTATTGGGTGCATGTGGATGTGTTCACCGATCATAAGAGCCTCCAATATGTCATCAATCAAAAGGATCTCAACTTGAGGCAATGGAGATGGTTAGAACTTCTCAGAGACTATGACATGAGTGTGCATTATCATCTGGGTAAGGCAAATATGGTGGCGGATGCATTAAGTAGGGGGTCTATGGGTAGCCTAAATCATGTTGATGGTGTTGGTAAGGAGATGGCTAGAGAGGTATATCAATTGGATAGATTGGGGGTTTGGTTGGAAGAGGTTGGTGATGATGGTGTTGTGGTTGTTAATGGGTCTAGGTCTTCTTTGGTTGATGCAATGATAGCAAAGAAAGATCTTGATTCCTCCTTGCTTCAATTGAAGGCATTTGTCAAAGACAACAAAGTAGAGGTTTTCACCCAAGGGGGAGATAGTGCCCTTGGGTACCAAGGTAGGTTGTGTGTGCCTTGTGTTGATGGATTGAGGGAGAAAATTCTAGATGAGGCCCATAATTCTTCTTACCCTATCTACCTCGATTCCAACAAAATGTATAGAGACTTGAGGGATGTGTATTGGTGAGAAGGCATGAAGAGGGACATTGCCAAGTTTGTTTCCAGCTGCCATAGTTGTCAACAAGTCAAAGTCGAGCATCAAAGCAAAGGTGGCCTTACCTTAGTCATAGAGATTACCACTTGGAAGTGGGAAGTGATTAATATGGATTATGTGGTTGGGTTGCCCAAGACTAGAAGAGATTTTGACCATTTGGGTGGTGGTTGATGGGATGACGAAATCGGCTCACTTTCTACCGGTTAAGACCACATATGGGGATGAAGAGTATGCAAGGTTGTAAATCCATGAGTTAGTGAGGTTACATGGGGTTCCTTTTTTCCTTCATATCATATCATGGTTCACAATTCACTTCACACTTTTGGAGGTCTTTTCATATGCATCTTGGTACAAAAGTTCACCTTAGTACGACCTTTCACCCCCAAACGATTGGCCAAGCCGAAAGAACCATTTACACACTTTAGGATATGCTAAGGGACTGTGTATTGGAGTTTAGGGGTAGTTCGGATGACCATCTTCCTTTGATTGAGTTTTCCTACATCAATAGCTACCACTCTAGCATTCGTATGGCTCCTTTTGAGGCTCTTTATAAGAGACATTATAGATCACCAGTTGGTTGGTTTGAGGTTAGAAAGATAGCTTTAATGGGATCGTATCTAGTTATGGAGTCTCTTGAGAAGGTAAGGATGATTATGGAAAGGTTGAAGGCGGCCGAAAGTCATCAAAAATCCTATGCCGATGTGAGAAGAGGAGACCTTGAACTCAAAGTGGGTGATTGGGTTTATGTGAAAGTTTCTCCAATGAAAGGTGTGGTCCATTTTGGTAAAAAAGGGAAGTTGAGTCCAAGATATGTTGGTCCTTATGAGGTCTTGAAGTGGGTTGGCAAGGTAGATTATTAGTTGAAGTTGCCTAGTGAAATGAATTTGGTTCATTCTGTGTTCCATGTCTCTGTGTTGAGAAAATGTGTTGGTGATCCTAATGTGAATTTGCCTCTTAATGTTGTGGGTATAACTTGACTTATTAGAAGACACCGGTTCAAATCGTGAAGAGATTGAGGAACAAGGAGGTGCATCCGTTAAGGTGCTTTGGAGGAACCAACAAATCGAAAGTGCTACTTGGGAGGCCGAGTCAGACATGCAAAAGTGGTATACTTATCTTTTCCAACCCACTCTAGACTAAGGTACTAATTCTAAGTCTCCTATGCAATCACAAGTCTTATGTTTCAGTCCCTATGTCATTCATATGCATTCATGTTTAAGTTGGCAACTTATGATGATTTTAATGTATGTTTGAGATTTTGAAAATGGTGTTTTAAATATGATGTTGTATTCTTGTTCGGGCTGATTTGTTTATGATCACTCTTATCTTGTACGTCTCTTTTACATTCGGGGATGAATGTTCCCAAGGGGAGATATTGAAACAACCCCAAAAAGTGCTCGAAATTGTGCCTCGAAATGCCCGAAATTAAAAACTCCATATATCTCAAAATCTATGTACGATATCAGAAATCTGACTTTATATTCTTGTTTAGGGGGTCAAAATTAGGGGGTAAAGGGTTTAACCCTGATTTTAGAGCAATCAAATCACAATTTAAAATTTAAAATTTTTGAAATTTCAATTTCCAGAAAAGATCCGCGACAACACTGCGATGCACAGCTATCGCGGACATGTGTTAATTTGACCTCCGTGACAGGTCTACATCGTGGACAAGACGCGGACCTGTGTATTTTGTTGCCAGTGATTTCTATCTTGGTCCAAGGCTTTAGGGTCTAGGGCCTAAGTGTTACCAACCATGTTTTTACATATACTTAGCCAAATTTCACCCTCATATTACCCAAAACATTTCTCAATACTCACTCAAACAATTAGTCATATTTTCACTCCCAAATTCAAGTCCCTAAACTTCATCCCAAGCTAAGGTTTTCCATCAAGTTTCGTCTTCAAGATTTAAGTCTCCATCTCCAATCTTCACCAAATTCATCTCCAAGTTAAGGTTTGTGGGTTTCTTTCATGGGTTTTTTTCACCCATGATACCCAACCCAAATTGCATGATTTAAAGTTGTTTTACAAATGTATCGTGATTATTATTAAATTCACTGCACACTATGTTAATGCTATGTGAAATTGTGACTGTTTTGCTACGTTTTGAGCTATAAATCTTTGATCTATTGTAAGATATGAGAAAGGGTTTTGATATATATTGCTTGAGCGTGTTGCAAGGCATTGATTGATGGTTTTATAATGGATTTTCTTGCATGATTTCATCTCTATATTTGATGGTTTTATACTAGCATTACACATCCTCTAAGTGTTTGATAAAATGTCCAAATGTGGTTTGTTGAGGAGTTGAAGGTCCAAAGCATGAGACATGATATGATTGACTATATGATGATGTAATGAGCTTATGTATATGATATACTCTATATAAAGTGTTGTATTAGACCATGCCCAATCTGGGGGGACTAAGAACCCGGAGAACCTAGATGGGGATTTTTACTAATCAACCTAGGGAAGGCTTTGTACTTCTCCACCTAGTGATGGGGTGGCATCATCACTAACCTAGATGGGAGTTTGTACTCATCAACCTATGGAAGGGTTTGTACTTCTCCACCCAGGTGATGGGGCGGCATTATCACCAACCTAGTGAGGGGTTTGTACTTCACCACCTAAGTGATGGGGCGGCATCATTACAAATCTACCAAGGGATTTGTACTTTGGAAATCTAGCTTGGTTTCCTCTACACATATGATATCCTATATAAGCATGAGTTACTTAAGCATGTTTTATTTACAATTGATCATACATGCCATATTGTTATATTATGCCTAATGCCTATTATTATGCATTTTGATTATGATGCCTAATTCTTGTTGCATTGCATCCTACATACTTAGTACATTCAAACATACTAATGCATACTCTATTCCTACATGATGTCACGATGTAGAAATCGGTGCGCATATTGATCATCTTCCTCCACGTGGCTAGTTTGACACTACTCAAGCTAGTTGCTGAGTCCTCCACTTCGGGGACCTTAGTCTATGTTGCTCTTACTATGTATTGAGACATTCTTCTTTAGTCTATTTTGACTGTGAGAGTGAGCCTGGTTACTTTCTCTTGGCCTTCACTCTTATCTATGTATTAGAGGTGTTTGTTGGACATGTTATATATCTATGCTAAGAGCCTTGACTCTATTGCTCTTGATGTCTATGATATGAAAGTTTTTTCCCTTAGCCATGGTTGTCCCATTTTATTATCTCTTGATGCTTGATTTATTGCTTCCGCGACGAAGGATGTTTAATGATGTTCTTAGAGGCTTGCTTGGGATCCCTTCGGGTTCCCTTTGCACCGTGTCACACCTAGGCCATAGTCTTGGGTCGTGAGAAGGGTTAACATGGATCACATAGAAAATAAAATCTAAGGGACGGGTAAGTATCTTCCATCTCATCAATACAACAAGCATACAATACATTAGAGGGAATAAGAGACTAAGGAAAGTCTTCAATATTGCATAGATATAATAGGAGTCAAGCTCATAACATACAAATCCATATATCATACAACACCTCTAATATGAATAGAACGAGGGCCAAGACAACTCCCGGACTCACCCTCAAAAGATAATTATCCAAAATAGACATGTCTTAAATAAGCAGCAAAGTAAATGGCGATTATTCCCAGAATAAAGGACTCACCACAAGCAATCTTCAATGTACCGTCTAGCCACGCGGAGGAGGAGAATGAATTGGAGCTACAATCCCTAAATGGTTAGATCATGTAGGAAAAAGTATGCATTAGTACTTGAAATATACTAAGTATACGGGGTGCATTACAATAAGGAACATAAGCCATAAGTAAACAATATTCATAATCATAATCAATGGATGTAATCTCAATATGTTATGGATGCTCAATGCCATAGTCAAAATATGCATGAAGAATTATCAAGTCTCATAACAAATCATACATAGATGGGAAGGGACCATAACCAACATGTAAGACAAAGTGAGCTACTACTTGGAATTCCTGTGTTCACTCCACACCGGACTTAAAGTGGTCTACTTTACCAAGGTAAGCTAACCACTCACCTTACTGGAACTCCCCCATTTTGGAAAGTTCTTCATAAACACCTTACTGGAACAGTACCCTTTTAAGTTAACATATGATAAGAACCTTACGAGAACGCTACCCTTTTTGGTATTTAAATAACATGTGTCATATAGCAACACTACCCATTTTGGCCAATCATAAAACACAAGCTATATCCATTACCTAATTCACAAACCTTTGGTGGCAACATAGTTATGGGACACTTGTTATCTACCAAGGTCTTCTCGATGCTAGGTCACAATCACAAGGAATATAAATACCATACTTATAGTCATAATATGCAAAGCATCATAATGTCATAATACTATCACAAAGTAGCTTCACCAAAACCAAAACTTCATGATATCAAGATAGGTGATCACACTCAAGATACACCTCTTTTTGAAGTAAAAGCGGTAGTTAAAATAATAAACCTAACAAAGATTATGGTCGAAACCCACAGGGAATACGGGTCTTTTGCAACTTGGTTCACCAATAATCAATTCAAATATTAACTAACTCAATTCTCTAAAAAAAAGGGGGGGGGGAGTTTGTAATGATCGATAGAAAATTAAATTGGACTAACTAAAATTGGGACACAAACAATAACGGAGAGCAACTTGGGGTATTGTGTTCCTCATGATTCACTAACTCAACTTCCCCAGATTTTACAATTCTCAACTTGAATATCACATGTAAGATGGTAATTTAGGTTCTTCCAACCTTTTGGCCATAGGTGAAGGTCGAATTTCACTATGGGACTTGGCCCATCTCTATAGTGTGTTCAACTAGCCATTACCAATAGTCCAGTCAACTTCCCTTTGGTCCAGTGTAGTTGATTAGATGAGAACATATCATCGAATCCTATTAATCACTCTCTTTTCCTATTCGCTACCACTTGGATCGGGAAGGTAACAATAGGCAAGTTCTAATGTTAGCCACAACTAGGAAACATTCAAAATGAAGAGAAATGATTATACATGCAAATACCCATTCTAAGAATTGCAGATAATCCGAGTTTTCTAAGTTAGACCTCTCATGGTTCCCACAACCCCAAGTTGTGGTTTTAGCTACTAAGAACTTGGGCAAATAAAGAAACAATGAATAGATAAAACATGGTTAATCACTTACCCAAGAAGATTGAAGAACAAGAAAACTCCATGTATATTGAGAATCATAAGATTGAAAGTTGAATTTAATCCGCAAGTGAATCTTTTCTCCAAAATTTAGTATCCAAAGATAAAACCCTAATAATATTCTAATTTATTGCTCTCTCCTCTGTTATCAGCTGCTCTCTCTGTCTACCATACTGAAAATGTTTGAAAACTCTTTTGAATGACCTAGTATTTTCTATTTATGGAATTTACAAACAAGTCCCTAAATAAATAAAAAAAATTGGTTGGCGCCTGATATGAGTCACAGTTACGACTCATAACTAAGGTTACGAGTGTAATTGGGCTTTTGTGGTGTGACGACCCAAGCCTAGGGCCTAGATGTGACAAGGCGATTGGGAAGCTCGAAGGCAACCCAAACAAGCCTCTTAGTATATCGCTTGCACATCCTTGGTTTCAGGGAAACAATAATAGATAAATAAGTACATAGCAAATAATTTCTAAGGGAAGTGAGGCTTTGGCCTCGCGCTATGGGGATGTTATAAGGAAGAGGATAAACATAAATCACATAGCAAATAAGTCTAAGGGGCAGGTAAGTATGACTCATGCGATGGGGGAATTTAGGGACTTGGGACTTTCATCACTTTCCACTTAGATAAATCTCCATAAAATATCAACATCAAATTGTAGATACATAGAGTAGTATCCAATAACACCTCTAAGCATGAGACGGGGGCCAAGACATGTTCAAGGCTCACCCTCAAACTAAAAAGTAAAATAAAGTCTCAACATGAGTAAGATAGAAGTAGGATATCGTCCCTGAACTAGAGGACTAACCACAAACACAATCTTCACAAGTCCAAGCTAGCCACATGGAGGATATCGAGGAGCATCGGTCCCTACATGGTGAAATCATGTAGGCATAGGGTTTGCATTAGTACTTGGATCAAAGTAAGTATGTGGGGTGCAATGCAACAAGGGAAACAAGCCATAGTAATATAAATGCATAAACATAATAAAAAATGAAAGCTCAATATGCCATGAATGATCAACACTTAAGGTAAAACATACATGGAGGTAATCATATTGCATAACTCATAAAAAGCATAATAAAATTGGCATGAGTAGCTCGTACATATACCTTGTACTAGAGGATGAGGAATATTGCTTAGGTCATAAAAATAAAGAACCATAATAAATCATCATAAGAGAATATCTTGGAGACATGAGCATATATAAGGAAAACCATGGATCAAGAATGAGACATACCATAATGCTTTGGGGAGTTCATTAAAGATAGTGAGAAACACAGAGTGTCTTACATAACTAAAATATTAATATTCTTGGGTGAAAAATACATCACTTTACATTAAAGACTATTTTATTATGAAAGGAACATTGGTAATAATAAAGTCCATCTTACACACTTGTAGACATCATGTACCTTTAGGGAAAATACCATTTGAACTTGTGTAGCAGTGAATCATCAGAATTTAGATCACCTTTGGACATAACATAAAGGACCTGTTTAATCATCATTAGAGGGACAACTTAGAACCATAAGGAGAACTTGAACATGTGGGAGAGCAACCTTTAACTGATATAAACCATGTGAGTTAAGCCATGGAGTCCCGATGTATTTCCCTACACCAGAGGAAAGGGGGAAGTCACTTGTTAAGGAGACCTCCTAAGATGCCTAAGTGGATAAACTCTTTGCTATTGAGCAACCTCTGTTATCGATTAGTCTAGAAATCAACCTCTACTAGTGGATGATTCCTACTTCCTATGGTGGCACGTAGTTTTGGGATAATGGGATTTTACTAATGGTCTCTCGCATCTTCTAACAGGGAGCTTCAGCATCCATCCCAAGGTCCACACGGTTCTAAGTAAACTCTCATGGAATAATCATAGGGAGGAATCATGAAATTCATTAGGGGATAGGTATTCTACTAACCCATACCATAAGCCTTGTAACACAATGGAGGGGAATTCTACTAACCCGTCCCATAAATATTTTTAACATTAATCATCATCATAAGGATAATTCCTATACCATGGCTAAGACTCTACTATCAACTAGCATCATAATCTTTGCTAAGCCTCTACTATCGGCTAGCATCATCACCATATCCCTCTACTAACCGGTCACGATTCATATCCTTGTACTAATGGGTCATCATAGTCTCATGATCATAACTAGCTGGTTACTCACATTTCTTTTATTCATTCATGTCAAACTTCATAAGACTAGTACCATTGTACATGCAACCATGAGGGTAATCATGACATACACAACTTGTATAATATAACATCATAAGAAGGACTTTACAATAACATGAAGCTTTCATAATATTTCAACAAATTCATGTCATACTTGATATACCTCATCCTCTATCACATTCATAAACTAGTACAAATATAGTGAAACATTTTAATTATTCATAAGAAACTTTGCAAAAGTCAAGAATAAAAATAGAATGTCTCATAAGCCTTCATTTCTCATTATTTAGACATCATACTTCAACACATATAATAAATATCATCAATTTAAATCATTCTTAAACAACCCATCACGATCGTACATATCAACTATCAAACATAGACATGGAAACATGAAATTCATCTCATACAGTCCTCAACCCCACAGTGTCTCATGGTATCACAACATTTATAGCTTTAGTATCATAAACTAGCTCATCAAACCATCACATCATAATATCAAATAAAGGGTTGCATATCATTCATAACATTAATAACATTCTCATGAACTCATAGTATGCTTAATTTCCCTTTAACATCAAGAACATCCATAACTCACATGTGCTATTATAAGCCTCCATCACATAAGATATTTGCCATATAAGTCAGTGAAAATATTTTAGGTATATGTATTTAAGCTTAAAACCATATAATTCAAGAATAAGGAACATGAGAGGGGTAAGTTGAAGTCATTTAAGAAGTCATTCAAACAACCCAATAATATACTTGAAAAACCCCAATTTGGGTGTCATGAAACCATTCAAAAATTCATAATATTTTAGAGTCTTTCAAGATTCCATAGATTACAAAGATTTCTTATAATAAACATATCATAATCTCAATCATTAGTAGGAGCCCATGCATCAATAAATCAAGAATAAAAAAGTTTCCATTATTTTTCATCTAATGGAGTGATAATAGAAAATACCCATAAAGAATTAGTCATTAGAATAAAGAAATTTGATAAAAATAGTTTTGGAGCTCCATGAGTGAAAGGATCCATGGATGAAGGCCCACATACCTTAGACTTGGAGTTTCATGAAGAAAAAAATGTGGAGCACTTGAGGCTTGACTTGAATTTTTTGAATTCCAATACAACTTCTTAAAAATCTTTAGAATGTAAGGAGGATTTGGTGAAGATTAGTGAGAAATTGAGAGGTTTTTTGGTGAGTTTTGGAGTTGAAAAATGGTATAGGATGAGCGTTTCATGTATATATAGACATTGGGTAATTACCCAATTGTCCTTGAGTGAAAATGGGAGTTTTTGACTTATGGTGCGTCCAGACGCGTCGCAGCCGCCACGCGGACAACCACTAGTTGCGAAATTTCACGGAAAAAATATTTTTTTTGTCAAGGGTAAACTATACCTTGTAGGTAACCGTTTCCCCACACAATTTTTCCCTATGAACAAGAATATGAGGTCGGATTTGTGAAATTTTGCACGAATTTATAGATATTAAAAAATTGCTTCACATGGTCTTTTCGAGCTACGTTGAGGGGTGTTTCATGTAGTCAGCCTCTTGCATCCTGGACTTTGCTGATGCGAAACACCTTCATGAGTCATAGTCTGATCTACTTCTTATATAGATCTCTCATAGTCCACATTTTCCTCACTTGGTTCAAATCTGATTAACACTTGAAATCACTACGAAACTTCCCTTTATGACGCGCAGATGGAACTAGAACTCATAACTAGCTCTTGTGGATGAATTTTAGTTTTCCTTTAACATGGAATCCTCCACGAGACCACCTCTACAACTCGTAAATTGAGCTACAACTCAAAGAGGGTCTCGCATGTCCTCAAAAATCAGCAAAAGCTACAACTTTTCCCTAAATTGTGCAAACCTGCTTTTCCTATAAAAACAAACACAAAAAACACATAAGATCCATAAAAGTCGCATTGATAACACATAAAATCCTAAGTTTTAGGAATCAAATGTACTGTATTTTGATAACACATCAATACCATCAACTTAGCATTGTTGCTTGTCCTCAAGCGATGACTCAATCTATATAGATAATAAAGCAACACAAAGCAATCAACCCAAAGGCATATACCATACTCAAATCCTATTCAGGTATCCATATATGCTTTTTCAAAACAAGATCATGTAGCTATTTAGCAAACCAAATCATATTGATGCATTAGACAACACAACTATTACAAGTAAAGCAGTATCAACACTCTAGAATCACTAAACAAGTAAAATATTGACAATGCAATGCAAATGCCCTCACAGGAAAGAATCCCCTTTAAAACACTCAATGAAGATTTCAGAATTTAACCATGGGACTGTGCAAGCACACTCACTCTCACAAATGATATTCATGCATGATGACCAATACCATAGGCTTTCCCAAACACTCATGACCCGAACTTTTGACTAATAGTGCTAGGATGACTTTAGGACTTCTAAGCTTGTAACGTAGACTCATGGGAATTTGGTATGGCATTTTGGATAGCTAGTGTCTAGGCAACCTTGAACCATGCTTTTCAACACTTTTACCTTACCAACTCAATCATTTCCACCTTATTCTACCTTTTTCTTCATATTCAAGCTTCTCCGATTATTTTCTCCTCATTTTCAGCTTTTGCCTCATTTTCACACATCATTTTTCTTGTTCAACGCAATCGAAGGAATCTTTTTCTCTTTCTTCCACCCTGTGCATGATTTTCTCCTCTTTCTTCACATTCCCAGCTCACCATCTCATTTTTGCTATTTTACCCCTACACTGGCCTCCCTCAACTTAGACTTTTAGCCTATATTGAAGTGCACTTTTGGTAGGGCCACTTTTGGTAGCCAACCTCAACTTAGGCTTTTTGCCTAAATCAAGGTTCACAATGCTCAAGGATAGACCAGGGCCAATTTCATGGTATTTCACTAGACAAGGTTAGGTTGATCAGTTTTTAAGAAAGAAATGGTATATGTAAGGCTCAAATATTTGGAACAAGGGATAAATTTCTCATTTTGTTGGTCATTTTAGGTAAAAGTAAACTAATTCAAATAACAATGGCCTAAGATCCCTTCCTAGTCCAACTTAGAGTAACAGGGAAAGTTCTGAATCAGCACACAATGCAAGAATATAACAAAATTAGCTCACACACACATGACGTTACGTACATAGCCAACAGAAACTCACAGATCATGCTTCATGTATCAAATTGCTCTCACTTAATCAGAAAATATATTGCCAAATCATTCAAAAATGCATAGTTGCAATATAACTACTACTCAAAAATTTTGATTAGTACCAATTTTCAAAATATTTCATAAAACATAAAAAACAAGTTACGTGCCATAAGTTCAACTACTATATACTACAAATATCATCTAAGACATCCTAAACATGCCGGTTCAATAAAAATTATATATCCACAAAGAAAAATAACACATGCAAGAAAACCTCGGGAATAAAATTTGGGGTAGTTATGGACTAAAAGTTACTCAAATATCACCCTAGTCCATAACTACCCACACCCTATCAAACAAAATTGTACGTTATCCTTAATGTACAATATCAAAATCAAAATGAATATAACAACAACAACAACAACAACATACCCAGTGAAATCCCACAAGTGGAGTCTGGGGAGGGTAGAATGTACACTGACCTTACCACTATCTCATAGAAGTAGAGAGGCTATTTCCTAGGAACCCTCATCTCAAAATCCATAAGAAGAAAAACAATGTTATATATGACAAAAAGGAAAGGGAAGAAAAGGAGACAGAAAGAACTCATAGAAAATTGTTTTTGGCAAATGAGATTGAAAGAACTCAAATGAAATATTTTGTAAGTATGGAAAGATCCAAAGTGATGAACTTGAGGACAGTTTGCAAGTCACTATCATCTAGTGTAACCTATATCTATGGAAAATAAGATTTATGACATAGAACACATGACGAGAAATTACATCCTTTGACAACAAACAAACCCCTGGAATGGTTTTGTCAAATCAAATATTCTCTTTGTGTTGCATAAACACAACTTATATAATCTAGTTGAGAAACATATACAACGACAAGCAAATATATAAGTCATGTTGTGATTAAAAAATAAATTAAGATGTTCACCTAGCGTTAATGTTGATAAATACATGGGGTCAAAAAAACCCAAATAAATACAAGGGGTCAAAACAAACATTAGGCACCAATTTTACGCTATCTCTGATCAACTCCCTCCTATGGGATAGTCTGTGCATCAGCCACACTGGATGGCCAATATCCATCAATCTATCATGCCCCTGGGCTTGTCTTTGCTCTTCTTCTTCTCTAGACATCCTCAAGGATCGCCCTAGCTCATCCTCTACCTCTTCGTTATCAATCGTGGAGGTCTTCTGAACCACCCGCCTCTCCTTAGTGTCATCATCCTCAATAAAGGGTATCTTCCATGGGAGGGCTATGTGTGATCCTCCAAAGCAAAAAGATCAAATAGTGGCTCCGAAGGTGGATCCTCTTGAAATGTTACTAGTGACGCTAATGAAAAAAGTAATGTCAGCCCTAAGTTTTGCAATCTCATCATGTAGGGCTAACATATCTGATGGACGAGCCTCAGCTAATCTCTTCTGTACTCGGTCCTCAAAGGTTTCAATGCGAGTATCCACCATAGACATACGCTCTTGAACTGTAGAAATAGCGAATGTTGTACATCACTCCTCTGAGTCAGCAACCATCTGCCGGACCCAAGGCCTACTCTGCTACATGAGCCGAGACAACTGAGCCTCGGTCCATGATAACCTCTGCGCCATGGCATGAATAATAATCTTGGACACATGAACCATGCCTAGTGTGGAAACCTATGATGTAGAAGCCTTTGGTGTAGGAGCATCTAAAGTGGGACCCTCTCAATATCAACTGCCTCTGAATGTTGGGTATCTCCTCAGTAGTAGTAACTAGAGTGGTAGTGCGGGCAACCATCGAACCCTCCTGTGGTGGCTCTAGAGCAAATGTATCAGGCATAGGAGGAGGTTGTGTCCTCTGAAGTTCCACTAGGTTGTCATCAGCCTTAATTAGGCTGGGAGCTATAGTGTGTAGGGCCAATATCAAGTTGTCATAATGATGCATTATCTATACTTTGGATGCAATGCAGAGTTAATAGATCAAGATCAGAATTGGAATCAAAGTGGACCTATTAAGTGCCGACTCTTGAATCTTCTCCGGAACCAATAAGGCCCAATCAATCTCGTAGCCAGCTAAGATGCTGGCAACTAGTACCGCTTTCTCTAACTTGAGTGTGTTATCAGCTAATATAGGCCGGATATGAGACCTAATGATTGCCACCAAAACTTGGGTGGAAAAGATAGGGAAGCATTGAAAATAGGCTCCGTATGGGTGGTGACCCAAGTAGGCTCTCGACTTCGCTTAGTTATGTGACTAGCCACCCATCTCAATAGTGATGTCCTCTGTACCGGATCCTTCATGAATAGTAGATTTTTGGCCTGCCCTAACCTATGATCGAATTTAGCTATCGACCTCAGGGCTTGGTGCGTGGGACCAAACAATACATGGTGGATTGTCTCCTCCGAAATATCGACCTACCTTCCTCTCACTAATACCTCTCAATCTCGACTGCGTGAGAGGTGTCTTCCCCTTGGGAAAATCATGAAGAACTGTGTCTGCACATGCTGTGTAGAATTCCCGCACCATAAGCGAGGCATATTATCCAAGCTTATCTGTTGACCACTTGAGCCCATATTATGTTATTGTGTCCTCCAGTCCGGGGACACGGCTCACTCCATCGTCAACCAGTTGGGGCTTCTCATATATCGACCGTACGGTCTTATCTTTCCCCTTTGTCTACAAACACTCATCATATAAGGTCTTCATGTCCTCGACACCCAACTGCTCAGCTCTAGCCATAACGCTCGTCTATGGTCGAGTCACTGCTAGGTCAGGTTGAGTAGCATAAACTTTCATAGACCCACTAAGCTATCTTTGATTGTCATCCTAGTGCTCTTCACCAATAGGCTTATCTCTGAGCTACCTCTTGAAAGCCTCAATCTGAGCTCGATTGACCTTTGGGGCCATAATATCAAAAAAATAAGTAACAAACAAACCACCATAAACCACAGCAATAAACAAATAAAAACAAGAAAAACATGAAAATTTGTTTGGATCAGTTGCAGATAGGTGATACGAGGGCCAAGGATGACTCCTAGTTGGAACTACGAGTCATACTGTGGTCCCATAAGCCAGAAGTGTATAACAAAATGAACACTGGAATATTATATGAGACCCAGTTATGACTCATAACTCAGGTTACGGGTCATAGACAAGTTTCGTATAGAATTCCAGGGTGCAAAATTTACACAAGCATGAGTCCACAAGACCTATCTACGAGTCGTAGATGGTGTCGTATGATAACTACACAGGAATTGTATGTGACTGTAACTTCCCATAGAAAGCAATTAAACTCGTAGACCTATCTACGAGTCATAAAAGACTCTCGTAAACAAGAAACCATAGGTATCTAAAATAACTCAATTCATCACCTGGACCCTATGAACAAATTAAATATGAACCTATCAACATCGAAGCAATTCATGCAAGCCCGCACATTTCAAACATATGACCCACACCCCATACATAACTTCAAAAAAATATTTACCCCATCGAATAAGAATTTAGCAATCAATACACAATCATTTACCCTTCCCCAACTCATTCAAACTTGCACTTATATCACCACCCCCAAATCACACACAACAATCCACTCAATCACATTCAAAATCATTTGGAGAATAGTTCAATAAGCACAACAAGAAGTAATCAACCCTTGATTCCAACTACATCAAAAGAACCCAAACACAATCATGCCCCTATGCAATTGATACTCAAAAATCATTCAAGAGCAAATTAACAATTCACTCAAACAAGGGACATAATAATCATGCTCATTCATCTACAATATCAAATAAATAGCATTTGACTTAGGGCATAAACAATTTATCTGTCCATAGCGCCCCTATTTTTTCATTAACAATTTCCATTCAATAAAGAATCAAATGCCCATTACATCAACTCATTCATTTTCATCTACTCACACTTTCAAAATCAAAGTAAATGAAGAATTTAAAGCTTAATCAAGAAAATTACCAAGTGTGTAGATGAAATAAATACAGAAAAAGAAGATGAGTGATGTAGAAACCCTAGGTGCACCAGGATTTGTCACCATAAATTTTGTAGGGACACTAAAAAGTTGGTCGGAAATGGGATGGGGGAAAAATATTGGGGTAATCCTTGGTAATTAGGGATAAAAATGGGGTCAAAGTAATTTTGGCCCTTATTTATACCTTACCGGGTTCAAGCTTTAAAATTATTGAGACCGGTCAATGAAACCCCGACTATGAATTGTAGCTTGATCTATGACTCGATGTTCCTGGTGTCATAGACCACCCAACACTTAGAAAAATTTGAAAACATACGTGGGTTCTACGAACCCCATTCACAACTTGTAGCTTGGACTACGAGTCATACAGTTGGCTTGTAGATAAAGTGTACTTTTAACATGCTCACTATAACTCTATACAAGACCAGACTATAAATTGTAAAGTGCAATACGACTCATAAGCTTGGTCGTAGAGACTGTATCAGATGCACTTCTTAACTAGATCTACAGTCTTTGTTCCTAACCTATATGCTCTTCATACAATGCACTTGTACCTTAAATGTAACAAGCCCATCATCAACAAAATCAATCAAAACACAAACAAACTATTAACTCAAAATTCAAAAATTGAAAATAAACATCAAAACTAGGCTAAAACATGAAAAATGCTTGGGTCGCCTAAGCAGCGCCTGATTTATTGTTACTGCATGACTTAGTCATCATGAGTACTCAGAATTGCTCATCAGCACAAACTTCACTTTTCAGTTCATCCGGATGCTTCATACATTAGTGGATGTCAAAAACCACTTCTTCGCCACTCACACTAAATCTGAGTTGACTGGAATCCATATCTACTGGGGCTCTCACTGTGGACAAAAATGGTCTTTCCAAGATTATGGGGACTTCAAAATCAACTTCACAATCAAGAATCATAAAATCCACCAGGAATATGAATTTGTCAACTTTCACCAACACATCAAAAAGTATTCCCTCCAGTTTCTTGATTATTCTATCTGCCATTAACAACCTCATTCTCATAGGAGTAGGAGAATCCAAACCAAGATTTTTCAAGATTGCAATCGGCATCAAGTTTATACTATCACCCAAATCGCACAAGGCTCTTGCAAACTCTACATCACCAATGTTACAAGGGATGGTAAATGCACTGGGGTCTTCTCTTTTCTGAACTAAGGACTTAGTGGTAATGGCACTACAATGTTATAGTTCATGCGAAATATCTTGGCTTATCGTATGCTTCTTAGTCACCAAATACTTTTTATAATTAGCATAACCAAGCATTTTCTCCAATGCTTCGATAAGGGAATGTTGATAGACAATTTCTTTAACATGGAAAGGAAATGTTTGAATTTACCATCCTCCTCCTTTTGTTTGATTCTTTAGGGAAAGAGAGGAGGAGGCTTTGGGGTAATCTTATACTTCTCTGACTCTTTAACAACTTCACCTTTTATCCCATCTTTGTTGCCTTCTTCTCCTTCATTCACAACCTTCTCCACAACTATCTCTTCATGAACATCATTCATGCCTATCGACATTGGAGGATCAATGGTACTCTTACCCCATAGTCGTGACTGTCATACAATGACTATCATTTTTTGGGTTTTGAACCATATTGCTTGGCAATACACCTTTTTGGTGTTGATTTAATTGAGTTGACACTTGGCAGAATTATTTCTCAAGTTGCTTGATGGCTACCGAATGAGACTCTATCTTTTCATTTATGCTAGAGATATTGTATTTCATTCCCTTTAATATCTCATCTAGTGTTTCTGCCTTTTTCATCAATCGGTCAAGCATCTCTTAAATTCTATACTTGCTAGCCCCGACATCACGATTATGGGGTGGAACATGTGGACCATTCTGAAAACCATCTCTTCTACCCCACTCTGCTAGGCACCTTATTGTTTTCTAAATAACCACCACGGTTATCAATATAAACACTTTCTCGATTGTAGTTCCGACCTGGGTTCCCGAAACCTTAATGCCAATAGTCTGAATTAGACTGTTGTGTATCGTTCCGAAAATCCTCTGCTTGATCACTAACAAAAGATGCATCCTCATCATAATAATTCTCTTCATACATGGGCGTTCTAGGAGTTTAGTGGACTACAACATGCACTCTTTCTTGATTTTGATTAACCACCAAATCCATGCTTGTGTGGAGTTGAGCAAGTTGTTGCATGATCTCATCATTAATCTTAGCTTGCTTTGAACAAACATTCACGACACATGAGCTCCTTGTAGAAGCTCTCTCTGTTTGACCCTATGCATGGTTGGTTTTGACCACTTGCTCCATTCTCTCGGCGATCATTGTGAACGGTTGATCCAAGAACATGCCCCACATTATAATATTGGCACAAGCTTGACTATTTTCATCTAAAACACTTTGTAAATCACTCCAATCTTGTACTAATTAAATCACCCGACAATTACTAAAAATTGTTGATTTGATCTTTTAATTTGAACTTCTTTGACCTGAGGAAGTACCTTTCCAAAAAGGCCTTATGTAAATCCGCCCAAGTAGTGATTGAGCTTTGTAGGAGTTCTGATATCCAAACAACTACCTTACTCATAAGAGATAGAGGGAACACTCTAAACCCAACATCATCCATGGAAAGATTTTGCGTCCCTACCACACTCTTGCAAACAAAGGGTACATTATGCAGATGGTTATGTGAATCCTTGGAAGGTAGATTTGCAAGCAAACCATAATTCTGAAGCATTTAGAGTAATCCACCCAAAACCGTGAACTTAGGGTCGGCCAGTAATGGTGGCAACACTATAGCTCCCATAACGTACATGGCTATAGGATTCAATCTATATTAATTCCATCCATAAGCATTCTCATTGAAGTCCCTAGGTTGTGGCCTATTCTCCAATGGTGGTGAATTGTCATCCCTATCCTTAACTTCATCATTACGATTCATAGCTTCATTAACCACAATATTAGCATTCGCTTGGGGCATTCACCTTGTAACCCGTTGGATCTCGAAATAAATTGGCGCTAAGGGAATGCCATGACTCCTTGTATTGGGCATAACACCTAATATACCCTCCAAACAAACTAAACCAACCAAAATGAATACAAAAGTAAAATACAAGAGAACTAAGAAATTAACACTTGAATTATACTACTAGTGAATCCAAATCAAAGTCTTGAAGTATTGGATGACATCAATGCAATTTTTCTTTGATCACGCTAAAGATACATCTCTTGTTGAAGTAAAAATAGTCATTAATGTAATAAACGTAACCAAGGTTATGGTCGAATCCCACAGGGAATACAAGTCTTTTGCAACTTGGTTCACCAATAATCAATTCAAACATCAACTAACTCAATTCTCCAAAAAGGTGGGGGAATGGGTTATAATGATCGATAGAAAATTAAACCAGACTAACTAAAATTGGAAGACAAATAATAATGGAGAGCAATTTGGGGTATTGTGTTCCCCATGATTCACTAACTCAACTTCCATGGATTTTACAATTCTCAAATAAAATATCGCATGTTGGATGGTAATTTAGGTTCTTCCAACCCTTTGGTCAAAGGTGAAGGTCGAATTTCATTATCAAACTTTTCCCATCTTCATAGTGTGCTCAACTAACCATTACCAATATTCCTAATCAACCTCACATTGGTCGAGTTTGATTGATTAGACATCAACACATCATCAAATCCTGTTAAACACTCTTGTTTCCTATTCAATACTACTTGGATTTGGAAGGTAACACTAGGCAAGTTCTAATGTTGGCCACCACTAGAAAACATTCAAAATGAAGAGAAATGATTAATACATGCAAATACCCATTATAAGAATCGCAGATAATTTAGGTTTTCTAAGTTAGATTCTCATGGTTCCAACAACCCCAAGTTGTGGGTTTAGCTATACATAACTTGCACAAATAAAGAAACAATGAATTGATAAAACATGGCTAATCACTTACCCAAGAAGATTTAATAACCAGAAAACCCAATGTATATTGAGAATCACAAGATTGAAAGTTGAATTTAATCCACAAGTAAATCTCTTCTCCAAGTCTCCAAAGGTAAAACCCCAAGAATATTCTAGTTTTGTTGCTCTCTACTCTATTCTCAGCTGCTCTCTCTGTCTACCATATCAAAAATTTTTGAAAACTCTTTTAAATGACCTAGTATTTTCTATTTATGGTATTTACAAACAAGTCAGTAAAGTAAAAAGAGAACCGGTCGGCCATGATATGAGTCACAGTTACGACTCGTAACTAAAGGTTACGAGCCGTAATCGGGCTTTCGTGGTCAGCCTCCTGCATCTTGGAGTTCACTGATATGAAACACCTTCACAAGTCATAGTTTGATCTACGATTCATGTCAAATTATCGTAGTCCGCAATTTCCTCACTTTTTCTAAATCTGATCAATACTGGAAATCACTACGAAACTTCCCTTTACGACCTGTTGATGGAACTACGACTCGTAACTGGGTCTTGTGTGGCTAAACTTCTATTTTGCTTCAATACTGGAATCCTCAACGAGACCACCTCTATGACTCGTAAACTAAGATACGACTCGTAGAGGGTCTCGTATGCCCTCAAAGATCCGCAAAACCTGTAACTTTTCCAAAAATTGTGCAAACCTGCTTTTCCTGTAAAAATAAACACAAAAACACATAAAAACAATAAAAGTCGCATTGAGAACACACGAAATCCTAAGTTTTAGGCATCAAATGTACTGTGTTTTGACAACACATCAATGGGTCTCATATTGTTCATAATTTTCACACTATTATCATATCTCATAGCTTGCATAATTGCCCCTTCGAATTGATAACATTCATAATTTACATGTCTTCCTATAAGGCAATCAACATCTTACAAGCTTGGCATGCATCTTTAATCAAATCATGGTGGGTACATGTATATAAGTTTAAAACAAGGCAATTCATGAGTAAATGACATGAGAGGAGCAAAACAAGAACACTTGAGCATTATTGAAAATAACCCACCAAAGCATAAATAGGACTTGGCTAGGGTATTATCAACCCTCATAATAATCCATCAATTTCATATGGCATTTCAATACAATATAGTACATGAAGGTAGAATACCATAAATTATTTCATAAAACATCCATAAATATTCATAACTTCAAAAAGAAATGAGGAAGAGAATTGGTTGAGCTTTGTGGAGGAAATGTCTGCACAAATCAAAACCCACAGTATGATTTGGTGACTGAAAATCTGATTTGGATGTTGAGAACCCAAAACCATTTTGCATAAGTGCGCAACTCAACCCAATTCAGGAAGCATTACAATACACCATAAGCCCATCCAAGACATTTGGTAAAATAAAAATGGGAGCCAATGTAAGCCGATCTTTCAAAGTCTGAAAACTCCTCTCACATTCATCCGACCACGTACACTTAACCTTCTTCTAAGTCAACTTAGTTAACAGAGATGTAATAGATTAGAATCCTCCAACAAACCTCATATAATAAACAAGTCAACCCTCCAAAAGGACTCAATGGTCTAGGCCAATTCTTCATGGCCTCAGTCTTCTTCAAGTCAACCTTAATGCAATCACCGGAAACCACATGACCAAGAAAAGCTACTTCACCCAAGAAAAACTCATATTTGCTAAACTCAGTGTACAACTTCTTCTCTCTCAAAGTTTGGAGGACTAATGTCAAATGATCCATATGCTCCCCCTCACTTTGGGAATACATAAGAATATCGTCAATGAAGACAACCACAAAACTGTCAAGGAAAGGCACTAACACTCAATCCATAAGATCCATAACATGACAGGAGCATTAGTCCAACCGAAAGACACCACCAAAAATTTAAAGTGCCAATACCTAGTCCGAAAAGCCTTCTTCGGAATATCACATTCCTTAACCTACAATTGATGATAATCAGAGTAAAGGTCAATCTTTGAGAAATGGTAAGCCCAATGGAGTTGATCAAACAAGTCATCGATTCTAAGGAATAGATATTCTTGATAGTTACCTTATTCAATTCCCTATAATCAATGCACATCTGAAGAGATCCATCTTGCTTTCTTACAAATAATACTGGAGCACCCTAAGGAGATATACTTGGCCTAATGAAACCTTTTTCCAACAAATCCTTCAACTCTTTCAATTCAATCCTTCCGTACGATAAGGAGGAATAGAGATAGTTTGAGTATCCGGGAGAAGATCTATGCCAACGTCTACTTCCCTTTCGGGAGAAATACCAAGCAATTCTTCGAGGAACACATCTGGAAACTCGTTGTCCACTAAGACTGATTTGAGAGTAGGTCAATCGGACTCCACATCATTGACCCACACAATATGGTAAATACACTGATCACGCTCAAGCAGTACCTCTCACTTTGAGGATAAAGGGCGATCGTTGTCAAATATAAAACCTAACCATAGGTTAGGATCAAATCCCAAGGGAATATAGCGCTTTGCTACATTAATTCACTAACAATCAATTCAAGCATCAAATAACTCTATTCTCAAGAAGGGGTTGGGGGTTTGCAGTGGTTGGTAGTAAATAAAACTATACTAATAAAACGTAAACACAATCAAATTTGAGAACAACTTGGTAAATTGTGTTCCCCATGATTCACTAACTCAAATACCCCGGATAACACAACCTATATTAGGATATTGCATGCAGGACGTTGACATAAGTTCTTCCAACCCTTGGGCAAAGGCGTAGTTTGAATTTCACAATGGCACATGGTCGGCTACCATAGTGTGCCAAACTAACCGTTACCTATTGACATGGTCAACCTCTTCTTGGATGAACTTGGTTAATTTGATGAGAACACATCAATCGAATTCTGTCACCCATTTATTTTTCCTATTCATCACTACCTTGATCGGGATCATGACACTAGGTGGGGTTTAGTGTTAGCCACCATTAAATAACAAGCAAAATGAAATAAAATGGATAATACATGAAAATACCCAACTCAAGAAGTACAAATAATCCAGGTTATAAAGCTAGCTACTCATGATTCCCACAACCCCAAGTTGTCGTTTAGCCACACATGGCTTATAAACACAAATCAACAATGAAATAGGAAGACATGGAAGATTTCTTACCCAAGCGAATTGAAGAACAATGAAATTCTCTTTGAAATTAGAATCACAAGCTTGAATGATGAAATTAATCTAATGAATCTAAATCCCCAAATTTGAGTCTCAATGTAAAACCCTAAAAATTCACTCCAAAACCCTCTCTACAAACTACTATGATATGAACAATATTCTAAGAATAATGAAAAGCTATCCAAAAAATCTCCTCCTAAAACCCTAACTTATACTCTTTATACTATTTATAAAAAGGTCCTTAAAATAATTAGAAAATCTAGTCAACGTCTGCAAATGCTCATAGTTACTTTTTGTAGGATGACCTACAAACACTTGGCATTTTGACTTCATTGCTATGGTCCACCTCTACAAGTCATAGTCGATCTATGACTCGTAGTGCCTTCTTGTAGTCTACTCTTGCATTTCTTGGTCCAATTTTAATAAATACTGTTAATTGCTACGAGGCCCCTTTCTACGAGTCATAGAGATGAGTATGACTCGTACTATGAGCTCGTATGACTAAACTTCACATTTTCATAATTTGTTTTTTGACACTGTTAATTGCTACGAACAACCCTTATGACTTGTAGTGAGGCCCGCAATTCTTCAAAATCAACAAAATCTGCAACTTTTCCCAAAATCAAGCCAACCTATATTTTCTGCAAAAATAAAGATAAAAACACATAAAAATCATAAAAAGTCGCATTAAGAACACACAAAACCCTTTTTTGAGGCATCAAATGTGTTGTATTTTTGCAGTACATCAACACCTTCAACTTAGGATTGTTGCTTGTCCTCAAGCAACAACTCAATCTACATAGATAATGAGAAATACATAGCAATCAACCTACTTGCGTATACCATACTATATTTTAGCTCAGGTACGCATAATAGCTTTTTCAAGACTTGATCATGTAGCTAGTAAGCAAAACACAATATATTGATACATTTAACAACCCATTTATGACAAGTTAACGGGTATCAACAATTGACATTCACTGAAAAAGTCAAATTCTAACCACGCAATGCAAATACCCTCACAGAAAAGAATTCTCTTTTTAGCATTCAAAATGATTTCAAAATTTACTCATGGTACCATGCAAACATACTCACTCTCACAAATGAGATTCGTGCATGATAACCAATACCATAGGCTTGCCCATACAATGACAACTCGGACTATTGTCTAATTGGATTAGGATCACCTTAAGACTTCATATGCTTGTAACGTAGGCTCAGGGGGCTTTGGTGTGGCATTTTGGACAATTAGTGACTAAGGGCCAACCATTAACCATGCTTTTGAACACTTTCACCTTAACAACTCTACCATTCTCAACTTGTTCTCCCTTATTCTTTATTTTCAAGCTTTTCCATGTATTTTCTCATCATTTTCAGCTTGTGTCATATTTTCAAACTCATTTTGCTTTTTCACTCATTCTAAGGCATCTTTTTCTCTACTTTTCTTACCTGGTACATGACTTTCTACTCTTTCTTTTATTCCCAACTTACCACCTCACTTTTGCTATTATACCCCAAGAATAGGCCACCCTCAACTTAGCCTTTTAGCCTGAGGTGAAGTACACAATATCCAATCCCCAAACTAGTGCCACTTTTTGGTATCCACCCTGGACTTAGGCTTTTTGCCTCAATCAAGGTTCATAATGATCAAGGATAGACCAAGGCCAACATCAGGGTATTTCACTAGGTAGGGTTAGGCTTGTTTAATATTAAGAAATAAAAAGGTACATGTAAGGCTCAAACATTTGGATCAAGGGATAAGCTATTTCATTTGGTTAGTGATTTAGGCGTCAGTAGACTAAATAAAAGAACAAGGGCCTAAGATCCCTTCCTAATACATACAATCTCCAATCCAACTCAAAGTAACAGGGCAAGTTCTGTATCAGTATACAATGCTTGTACACAAAAAAATATGCTCACACGCACATGGCATTGCATACATAGCTAATAAAGGCTCACATAACATGCTTCAAGCATCAACCTACCTTCACTTAGTCAGAACAAACATTGCCAAACCATTCAAACATGCATGATCATAGAATAACTACTAATCAACAAAAATTTTCAATGGTACCAATTTTTCCAAAAAATATTTTCGTAAACCATCAAAACAATGTACATGCCAAAAGTTTAATTACCATATACTACGAAAATTATCTACAGCATCTAAGACATGCAGATTCAACAGAAAATAAAATATACGAGGCAAAAGAACATAGGAAAGAAAACATCGGGATAAAAATTTAGGTAGCCATGGACTAAAAGCTACACAGACTTCACTCTAGTCCATAGCTCCCCACACTCCACCAAAAATAAAGTACTTTGTCCTTAATGTACAAGCCCAAAACAAAATAAGAACAGGGTCAAAAATCAAACATTAAATGGTGCCTAAGCACCGGTCTTCGGCTGTCCCTGAGAATCTCCCTCCTGCAGGATAGTTTATGCTGCAACCGTGCTGAATGAGCCAATGCCCTGCAATCACCGAAGCTCCTAGGCTCTCCTCAATTCCTCTTTTTCTCTTGATTTTAGTATAATAGGTCCTCAACACCCTCGGAGGTCTTTTGCAACTTATGCCCATCTTCTGTATCAACATCCTCTATGGGTCTCTTTCCCGGGCACGTGGTGGTTGATCCTCTACGAACATATCAAATAACGGCTCATGTATAGATGTAGAAATATGAATTGTGATCAAACCCGCTAGTGATGTGATCAAGTACGCCTTAAACTTCGTCAACTCCTGACAAAAGGCTGACGGGTCTGCAGGCTAGGCCTCGACAAGTCTCTTCTGTACTCTCTCCTCAAAAGCGTCAACTCTGGCATACACTGTGGCAATGCACCAGTCATAACCGAAGTAGTGAATGGTTTCATCTATCCTACGACTCCTGAATTGTCTGTCGAACTCGTGGCTTAATTTGCCACATAAGTAAAGCTAACTGAACTTCAGCCTATGATAATCTCTGAACCATAGCCTGAAAAGCAATACCAGATATCATTTCTAAAGGATTAATCGGTGATGTGGAAGGCTCTGGTATGGGTGCGGTTGCAGTGTGACTCATCTCAATATCGACTTTTTTACGGTACTCTAGTCCATCATCAGTAGTAGTAGCAGCTGGAGTAGTATTAGTGGCAGCAGCCATCAAATCCTTAACATATGGCACTGGCATTAATGTCTCAGGCATGGGAGGCTATGTCCATTGGAGTGCCACAGGATTATCATTAGCCTTGAACAGGCTGGGATCAATGGTATGGAGGGCCATGACCATGGGGTCTACATGAACTGATAACGCCACCTTCGCTTCAATGCAGAGTCTATAAATCAGCACAGGAAATAGCATGCACGCGTTTCCTCCTACGTACCACCTCATGTATCAGCTCTGCTATGAGTCTGAAACATCCCAAAAATGTGCTTCAAAAATGCCTGTAATCGTAATTGCCATATATCTCAAAATTTGTGTGTGATATAAAATATCTGACTTCATGTTCTCGATCAGGGGGAAAATTGAGTGGGAAATGCATATAATCTAGATTTTAGAGGACCCATAGCAAAATATAATTTTTGCTAATTTTCATAAAACAGTATGCATCTGCGACTAGGCTGTGACAAGGATTGGGCGCGGATCAGTGTTATCCTTTCCTCCGCGATGGGTCTGCATCGCAGACTAGTACAATTTTTTCCTTAGTTTTTTTATGTCGGCCAAGGGCATTATGATCATAGCCCCATGCCCATTTACGCATGAAATCTCCTATAGCCTTTTTTTAACTCTATATAACTCAAAACCCTTAGAAAACCTCTCCAAGACTTAACAGAATATCTCGTTCAAATTTCACAGATCTAAAGCTTAACTTTGGAACTCAAGGATTCTCTTCACGCTCCAAGTTCTCTTAATGTCATCTTAAGGAAACCCAAGTTTGAGATATGTGGGTTTCATCCATTGGGTCCTTTCACCCATGGAGGCCAATCTTCCCTTTTGTGAAAATTGCACGTTTTCAAATTGTATTATCTATGGGTATCTCATATTATGGATTATGAGGTTTTATGAATGTTGGTTGATTATGAATATTTATTGATTTCAAGGTTATATCACAAACTGGTTTTCTTGAAGCGCCCTGAAAATGTGCTTCTGAAATGCCCATAATTGTAATTTCCATATAACTCAAAATCCATGTGTGATATAAAAAATTGGACTTTATATTCTCTTCCAAGGGGTATAATTGAGTGGCAAATGGGTATAACCCAAATTTTAGAAGGCCCAAAGCAAAAAATAATTTTTGCTAATTTTTCACGAGACAGTGTCTGTTCGTGCCATGGTCGCGATATGCCAGGGGCAAGAACTAGTGTAACATGGCTTTTGCGATGGGTTCGCATTGAGCAAGTAGCGCAGACCAACATTGTATTTTCCTTAATTTTTTCTGCTTCGGCCAAGGGTATTTGGGTCATAGCCCCATGCCCACTTATGCGTGAAAAGACCCATATTTAGCCATTTTCAACTCTATATCATTCAACACCCTCACAAAAACCTCTCCAAGACTTAACCAAATATCTTGTTCAGGTTTCAAGGATTTCAATCTTATCTTAGGAACTCAAGGATTCTCTTCAAGATGTAAGTTCGCTTCAAGCTCATCTCAAGAAAACGTAAGTTTGAAGTATGTGGGTTTCATCCATTGGATCCTTTCTCCTATGGAGCTAAATATTCCTATTTAATGAAAATTGCATGATTTCAAGGTGTATTACCTATGGGTATCTGTTATTATGAAGTATGAGCATGATTTATGTTGGAGTTTTACCAAATATGTTGATTATGCATGAATATCTATTTTAAGCTTATTCTATGGGTTGATCTTTGTCTATTGAGACTATACATGCTTCAAACTATGAAATCTATGAGCTGTTGTGAAGTTTTGATAGGATTCATAAATTATCTATGATGGTGTTTTACTATCATGTTGGTGGGTTGATTTACATGACTTTAAGATGCATTGATTTTACTATTTCATGATCTATACTCTTGCATTTTGCATGGTTTGAACATGTTCTCATATATGCCCACCAAGTGTTCGATGAAATTTGAAGTCAAGAGTTCTCAAGTTAATTACATGTTTTACAAGTCAGGTGACTTCATGATGAATTTGGACTATCAAGTATGTTATGAATTCATCAAATAATCTATTTTTATGAAAGTATGAAGTTAAGCCCTATTTTCAAGATTTTACTTCTTGTGAGCATTCATGTTAAAGCAAGGGTTCATGTATGATTATGATCTATTCTCATGTTTCAAGTTAGGCTCACCATTAGTGGTCAAGTATGTTTAAGAGCTACTGATGTTATGATTCTATGTTCTTTACAAGTTATTGAAGATGTGATTATTTCAAGTATTTCGTGGAATTAGACTTAGCACCGATGGATTGGAAGTATTCCATGGAATTAGATTTAGCACCGATAGATTGGATGTCAGAGTTCTCAAACTATGTGCCAACATAGGTTTACGTTATATCCTAGCTATACTAGCAGATCCATTTAGTGCATTTTATCAAGAAATCCACTCTGAAATAGGACGGGTTCCCATAAGGAGGGTTACTTCTCCGAAATGGGACGGGATCACATAAGGTGAAGAATGTTTACCTTGGCAAGTAGACCACCTCTTTACCGTGAGGGGTCATCATCGGGATTCCAAGTTGTAGCTTACCTGGTCTTACTTTTGTCAGTTAGGGTCTCTTCCCACACATGTATTAAGGTCTATGCATGTTGAATGATTTACAAGCATGTTTTACTTCAAGCATTGACCATGCATGGCATATTGACATTTCACTTACCTATTGCTTATTATTATGCGTTTTGACTGTATTAGCTTATATCTTGTTGCATTTCCTCCTACATATTTAGTACATCCAAACGTACTAACATATAATCTATGCCGACATGATATTACCATGTAGGGACCAAAGCACCATTTGATCATCCTCTACGTGGCTACTATGATCCTTTGGTGAGTCCTCAGGTTCAAGGACACAATCTTTATTACTCTTGTTATTTTGATACTTCTTTATGTCAGACATTTTATATTATGAGGTTGGCCCAAAAAGTTTTTTGGCCCCCGAACCATTCCATGTTAGAGGTGTTTTTGGATATTATGTGATACTTATGCTAGAGTTTGACTCTTTAATACTTTAATGATTATCAAGGACATCTCTTAGTCCCGTTTCCCTTTTATTATATTTTTTGTTGTTGGTTACTTTGCTTCTACAATGAAGGATGTGTGATTGATATGCTAAGAGGCTAGTTTGGGTCCCTTCGGGTTCCCATTTGCTGTGTCACATCTAAGCCCTAGGCTCAGTTGTGACAAACTTTGTATTAGAGCACTAGGTTGTTAATGGTCTTCGAAATCCAAAACACCGCGTCGATTGGAGTCTTATTCATGGTTGTAAAGCATTCCAAAAGATGAATGAGAGGCTACGAGGCATTTTAGGAAATATTTCACTTCTTCATGATCTATGTCGTATGGTTGAGCTAAGTCTATTAAGGCTTATTACTTATCCCTAACCATTACGTTTCAGAATATGTCTTAAGCTACTCAGAATGGTGGGCAAGGCAGTGACCATCTCTCACGTGGGGTCAACTTTCCAATGGTGGTATGTCGAATGTGGAGGTTTGTAATGCTCTATGGCTATTGGCCACGGTTGTAACCGCTCAACTCAATCAACAAGTGGATGCTCGCAAGACTTCATGGGATAATAGGAGTGCCAGTGAGGCTAAGAGGGCCTGAGTTGGTGGTGCCTTATCTTCTACTAGTCTACTAGTTCTCAAGTACAAGAAGAAAAGGATTCCTTTTGTTACTTGCCAATGGTGTGGCAAGAAACATCACGGGAGGTGTTTGGCAGAAGTTGAGGGTTGTATCAAGTGTGGCGGTGTTGGCATAAGATGATAGATTGCCTAGTGGCCTCAAAGAAAGGGAGAAGACGGGTCCAAATTGAAGGTGGCAATGGTGGGATGAATCATCCTAGGTGCCAAAAATGTGGGAGAAACCATAATGACACATGTTGGCGGAACACGCGTGCATGCTATAGGTGTGGCAAGATGGGCCACAAGATTGTTTATGGCTCATATGCTCAAAGGAAAGGCAAGGTTGTTGGTGTTCAAGCTTCTCCTCCATACTGCAAGTGTGGAAAGTACCAGTCGGGAGATTGTTTGGCTGGTTCAAGCGCATATTTTGAGTGTGGCACAAAGGATCATGAGTTGATACATTGTCCATGGGTTACTATGAACTATGAGGATGACCATCAACGTTCTCAACCAAACCTCTCTAGGGGTCGCTAGACTTTGGCATGGTGCTTCACAGGTATGTTAAGGGTTTTTGATTTTGATATGTATGCATTGATAGACTCGGGTGCCACTCCTTCTTTTATTACTCCTCATATTGCCAAAAAACTTCAGGTTAGTCCTGAATTGTTGTGTGAACCATATGATGTGTCTACCCCCGTTGGTGAGTCCATTATAGCTAAAAGAGTGTAAAGAAATTATCCTGTGTTCATATTGCATAAATTCTTGCCTTGTGATTTTGTTGAATTAGATATGGTGGATTTTGATGTCATTCTTGGGATAGATTGGTTGCATGCATACTATGCTTCTATTGATTGTTGCACCCATAGGGTTAAATTCCAATTCCCTAATGAGCCCATCCTTCAGTAGGAAAGTTGTGATGTGGTGGTCAAGGGTAGGTCCGTCTCATGTGTTAAAGCCCCAAAAGTTGATTTCTAAGGGTTGTAGCTATCTTCTTGTGAGGGTTAGGGATTTTGAGTCCAAAGTCCTTCTTATTGAGTTGGTTTCGGTGGTTAATGAGTTTTTTGTTGTCTTTCCCATTGAGCTTCCTAGTGTTCCTCCCGAAATGGAAATACATTTTGGTATAGACCTTCTTCACGATACACAACCCGTTTCTTTTCTCCCTTACCATATGGCCTAGGCGGAATTGAAGAAGTCAAAGGAGCAATTGAGGGATTCGTTAGAAAGGGGTTTCATAAGGCCTAGTACGTCACCTTGGGATGCATCAGTGTTGTTTGTGAAGAAAAAAAAGATGATTCTCTTAGAATGTGCATTGATTATTAGCAACTTAAAAGAGTCACCATAAAGAACAAGTACCCTCCACCAAGGATTGATGACCTTTTTTATCAACTCCAAGTCGCTAGTCACTTTTTTAAGATTGATCTTCGATCCAGGTATCAGCAAGTTAAAGTGAGTTTGTGTGACTTTCCTAAGATGGCTTTCCGGACTATGTATGGGCAATTTGAGTTTATGGTTATGACCTTTGGGTTGACTAACACACCGACTATATTTATGGATCTCATGAATAGGGTCTTTAAACCATACCTTGACTTGTTTGTGGTGTTTTTTATTAATGATATCCTGATTTATACCCATAGTGAGGAGGAACACATAAATCACTTGAGGGTGGTCTTGCAAATCTTGAGGGAGGAGAGGTTGTATGCTAAAAATGAAAAATGTGATTTTTGGTTGAAAAAGGTTTCTTTTCATTGGCATGAGGTCTCGGCTGATGGCATTAAGGTGGATCCTAAGAAGATGAAGGTGATTAGAAATTGGCCTATACCTTTGACTCCATTGAATATTAGAAGTTTCTTGGGTTTGGCAGATTATTACCAGAGGTTTGTAAATGGTTTCTTTTCCACTTCTTCTCCTATGACTAAGTTGACTCAAAAAAAGGAAAAATTCATGTGTACTGATGATTGTGAAAAGAGTTTCCAAACCTTAAAATATAAGCTTGTCTCCACTCCTATCTTGGCTCTACTAGAAGGGTTGGAAGGATTTGTTGTATATTGTTAAGTCTCAAGAATCAGTTTAGGTTACGTTTTGATGCAAAAAGTTAATGTGATAGCATAAGCCTTTAGACAACTTAAGGTGTATGAGAAGAACTATCCCACCCATGATCTTGAATTGGCGGCCGTGGTATTTTCTTTGAAAATGTGGTGTCAGTACTTTTATAGGTTTCATGTTAATGCGCTACTAACCACAAGAGTCTCCAATATGTGTTCACCAAAAAAGATCTTAACTTGAGACGAAAAAGGTGGTTAGAGCTCCTTAAAGATTATGATATTAGTGTACATTATCAAACTGTCAAAGCTAATGTTATGGCTGATGCTTTAAGTAGGATGTCTATGGGTATTCTAGCTCATTTGATGATGGTGGAAAACTGGTGGCCAGAGAGGCTCACCGATTGGCTAGATTGGGGGTTAAGTTGGATGAAGTTGACATAGTGGGGTAGTGGTTGTTGATGGTTCTAAATCTTGCTTTGTTGAGGAGGTAAAGGCAAAATAAGATCTTGACCCTGCCTTGCTAGAGTTAAAGGCCTTGGTCAGAGATGGTGAGGTGGAGGTTTTCTCCTAAGGGGGAGATTCTACCCTTAGGTACCAAGGTAGATTATATGTGCCAATGTTTATGACTTGAGGGAGTTGATTTTGAAAGAGGCTCATAAATCATCCTATTCTATTCCTTCTGATTCAATGAGAATGGACAGAGACAACGGGAAGGTACCTAAGTAAGATGGGTGAGATGGCTTTGAATGCACTGGATTTGGCTATGAGAGCTTTGGAGAAGGTAAGGTTGACAGGGGGAAAGACTGAAGATGGCTCAAAGTGGACACAAATCATATTTCGATGTGAGAAGAAGAGATCTTGAGTTTAAGGTTCGTGATTGGGTTTATTTGAAAGTTTCACCCATGAAGGGTGTGGTTTGATTTTGCAAGGAAGGTAAACTGAGCCTGATATTTATGGGTCCTTATAGCATTTTGAAGAGAATTGGTAAGGTTGCCTATAAATTGGAGTTGCCAACGGATATGAACATGGTTCATCCGGTCTTCTATAGGTCTAGGTTTAGGAGGTGTGTTGGTGAGCCAAGTGCTATAGTGCACTTAGAGGTTGTGGGTGTTGTGGAAGATAATTTGACCTATGAGGAGGTCCCCGCGGAGATCTAGGATAATCAGTGAAGAGGTTGAGAAACAAGGATGTAGCTCCCGTAAGGTTCTTTGGAGGAATCAGCTAGTCGAAAGCATCACTTGGGGATCCAGAGCAGACATGAAGAAGTGATATCCATACTTCTTTCATTCTTTTCAAGCTTAAGATAGCAAATTAAGCCCTATCTATTATTTTAAGTCTTAAGTTTCTTCATGTCATTTTCCATGCATTCATGTTTATACCGACAAGTTATGGTGATTTTTGACAGTCATGTTCAGATTCTTGAAAGTGATGTTTAAATGCATTTGTTGCATTTATGTTGGGCTGAAATCTTCATGATTACTTCTTATATACATATTTCTTTGACATTCAGGGATGAATGTTCCCAAGGGGGAGATATTGAAACGCCCCGAGAATGTGCTTTAGAAATGCCCATAATCGTAATTTCCATATATCTCAAAATCCATGCGTGATATCGAAAATTCGACTTCATATTCCTGTTTAGGGGGAAACATTGAGTGGGAAATGTGTATAAATTAGATTTTAGAAGACCTGTAGCGAAAAAAAATTTTCGCTAATTTTTTGCGAGACAATGTTTGTCTGCGCCCTAGCCGCGACTCGCCAATGGCATGTACTGGTGTAACTTGGCCTTCTCAATGGGTTTGCATCATGCCAGTGGTATAGACTAGTGTTGGATTTTCCTTAATTTTTTCTGTTTCTATCAAGGGCAATTGGGTCATAGCCACATGCCCACTTATGCGTGAAAACGCTCATACTTAGCCATTTTTCAACTATATATCACTCAAAACCCTCACAAAAACCTCTGCAGGACTTAACCAAATATCTCATTCAAATTTCAAGTATTTCAAGTTTAACTTTGGAATTCAAGGATTCTCTTTAAGCTCTAAGTTCTCTTCAAGCTCATTTCAAGAAAACCCAAAATTTGAGGTATGTGGGTTTCATCAATTGGGTCCATTCACCGTGGAGCCCAATCTTCTTATTTTATGAAAATTGCGTGATTTCAAGGTGTATTACCTATGGGTATCTATTATTATGAAATGTGAGCATGATTTATGTTGGATTTTTACCAAATATCATTGATTATGCATGAATATCTATTTCAAGCTCATACTTTGGATTGGCCTTTGTCTATTGAGACTATACATGATTCAACCTATGAAATCTATGAGATATTGGGAAGTTTTGATATGACTTACAAGTTACCCATGATGGGATTTTACTATGATGTTGGTGGGCTGATTTACATGATTTTAATATGCATTGATTTCACTATTTCATGATCTATAGTCTTGCATTTTACATGATTTGAGCATGTTCTCATATGTGCCCACCAAGTGTTCAATGAAATGTTAAGTCAAGAGTTCTCAAGTTAATTACATGTTTTACAAGTCAAGTGACTTCATGATGAATATGGGCTATCAAGTATATTATGAATTCATGAAATTATCTATGATTATGCAGGTATGAAGTTAAGCCCTATTTTCAAGATTATACCTCCTTTGAGCCATTCACATTAAAGCAAGGGTTCATGTATGATTATGATCTATTCTAATGTTTCAAGTTAGGATAACCATTAGAGTTCATATATGTTCAATACCTACTCATGTTATAATTCTATGTTCATTACAAGTTACTAAAGATGTGATTATTTCAAATATTCCGTGGGATTAGACTTAGCACTGATGGATTGGATGTCGGCGTGTACTATCTTTAAGGGCGCATACTCCTTTCCTCAAACTATGTGCCAACAAAGGATTATGTTATACCCTTGCTATATTAGAAGATCTATTTAGTGTACTTTATCATGAAATCCACTCCGAAATAGGACGGGTTTCCGTAAGGATGGTTACTTCTCCGAAATGCGACAGAACCCCATAAGATGAAGTATGGTTTACCTTGGCAAGTAGACCACCTCTTTACCGATGAGGGGTAATCATCGGGATTCCAAGCTGTAGCTCACTTAGTCTTTCTTTTGTCGATTAGGGTCTCTTCCCATACATGTATAAAGTTCTATGCAAGTTGAATGATTTACAAGTATGTTTTACTTCAAGCATTGACCATGCATGCAATATTGAGATTTAACTTACCTATTGTTTATTATTATGCATTTTGACTACATTGGCTTATGCCTTGTTGCATTGCATCCTACATACGTAATATATTAAAACGTACTAACGTATACTCTATTCCTACATGATATTACCATGTAGGGACCGGAGCACTATTTGATCATCCTCCATATGGCTAGTACAACTCGTTTAAGCAAGCTTTGGTGAGTCCTCAAGTTCAAGGACGCTATCTTTATTACTCTTGTTATTGAGACTACTTTATGTCGAACATTTTATTCTATGAGGGTAAGCCCGGAAAGTGTCTTGGCCTCGCGCCATTCCATGTTAGAGGTATTGTTGGATATTATGGAGTACTTATGCTTGAGTTTGGCTCTTTAATGGTTTGATGATTATCAAAGACTTCCCTTAGACCCACTTCTGTTTTATTATATCTCTTGTTGTTGTTTACTTTGCTTCCGTGACCAAGGATGTGTGATTGATATGCTATGAAAGGCTTGTTTGGGTCCCTTCGGGTTCCTATTTGCTGTCATGTCAAGTCCCTAGGATTGGGTCGTGACATTTGTCTATTCAAACTATACATGTTTTGAGCTATGAGACTATGATCTATTATGAAATTTGATGAAGGTTTTCAAGGTATCCTACGTGAGAGTTTTATTATGTGTTGGAGGGTTGATTTGCATTGACTTTTCTCGTATTATTTTACTCTTAAATTTCATAGTTTTGAACAAGCATTTTAAACCCACCATTTGTTTGATAAAATGTCTTGACAAGAATACTCTCATTATTGATGACCTATTACATGGTTTATAAGTCAAGTGACTTTATGATGATTAAGGGATTACATGTATGCATTGAATTCATGAAAAGCATTTATGATGTTACAAATCGACCACACCTTGTTGGGGGGAGGGGGGTTGACATGCCCAATCACTTTGTTTAAGGGGTGACGTGCCTCAATCACCTTGTTTGGGGGTGATTATGTTCACGCTCCACCAGTAAAACGGTCGTAGTCAAGTATTAACCTAACCAGAGGTTTGGGTCGAATCCACAAGGAATACAGGGCTTGATTAGGTTGATCCACAAACAATCATTTCAAGCATTGATCACTATATTCTCTAAAATGGTGGGTGGGGGTGTGTGATTAAAAATGAAGAACAAAAATAAACACTACACTATTTATGCAATAAGACAAACAAATTGAGGGACAACTTGGGAATTATGTTCCCCATGATTCGTTGACTCAATTACCCTAGAAAACATAACTCTAATTAGGAATTCGCATGCAGGATGGTAACTTAGGTTCTTCTAGCCCTCTTGTGAAGCTCAAGGTCGAATTTTCACATGACACTTTGTTGGCAACCATGGTGTGCCAAATAACGGTTACCCATTGTCCCAGTTAGCCTCCCCTTGGTCAGGTTTGGTTGATTAGATGAGAACACATAAATCGAATCCTATCATCTACTTCCCTTTTTCTATTCATCAATACCTTGATCGGGATCATGATAGAAGGCGGGGTTTGGTGTTGGCCACTGCCAAACAACAATCAAAGCGAAGGGAAAATAAACAATACATGCAAAAACCCCATCAAAGAAATGCAAAATGTATAAGTTATTTCAAGTCAATTACTCATTGTTCCCACAACCCCAAGTTGTGTGTGCTTAGCTACTCATGGCTAAGGCAAAATCAACAACAATGAATATGTGAGATATAGTTGAGAGATTACCCAAAACAATGAAAAACAAAAACACCTTCGAGTTGAAAACCACAAACTTGGGTTATTGGACGATAAGTACAATGTTATTTTCAATCCCTCAAAATGGATCCTTAAATTAAAAAATGAAATCTACAATAAACCCTAGAAATATTCAAGAGAGAATATTCAAAGTGATGGAATCTGAAAAATATTCAAAGTCTCTAGCTAGAACCCTAACATTAACTATTTATAGTAGTTATAAAAACACCCTAAAAATTAAATAGAAAATATAGCTTGCAGCAATTACGCCTCGCAGATAGGACTCATGGGGTGACCTATGAGTCTTAGCCAGAGTTTTGTAGTCAGCACTTGGCATTTTGGACTTGACTGCTATGACCCACTATTACGAGTAGTTGCTTGGGCTACGACTCGTATGCTCTTCTCATAGTCTACGCCTACAGTTCTTGGTCTATAATTTTTGGCTCACTGTTCCTTTCTACGATCCCCACATCTATGATTCGTAATGAGACCTATGACTCATAGGGTGGCCTCATATGGCTGACTTTCACTTTGCATATTCTTAATTTTGCTCACTGTTTCTTGCCACGAGGCCACCTTACAACTCATAGCTTAGGCTAGGGTGGCTCGTATGTCCTATATTTCAGCAAAATCTATAATTTTTTCCCAAAATTATGCCAACCTATATTTTCTACAAGAATAACACAAAAACACATAATATGTTGTATTTTGACAGCACATCAACTACCTCAACTTAGAATTTTTGCTTGTCCTCAAGCGATGACTCAATCTTAGCAGACAATGAGAAACACATAGCAACTACTCTAATGGCATATACATCACTTAGCTCCAATTCAGGTACCCAACTCTCATTTTCCAAAACCTGATTGCAAAGTTACCAAGCAAACCAAAGCATAATGATGCATCTGACAATCCAACTATGACAAGTGAAGGAGTATCATCAATCCATAGTCACTGAACAATTCATATGTCAATCATGCAATGCAAATGCCCTTATTGAAAAGAAGTCCCTATGTCTCACTCAAAAAGCAATCAAAGTTTGGGGACTTTGCAAGCATTCTCACTCTTACAAATGAAATTCATGCATGATTACTAATACCATAGGCCTGCCTCTATACTCAAACTCCAGACTGTCGATTAGTTGAACTAGGATTACTTTAGGACTTAATAGGCTTGTAACATAGTCTCATGGGCTTTGTTATGATATTTTAGGCAAGTAGTGACTAAAAGCTATCTTTGAACCACGTTTTTCAACACTTTTACCTCCACAACTCAACCATTTTCATTATATTCTCCATCATTCTTCCTTTTCAAGCTTTTCCGGGTGCTTTTTTTTTCCTTTTTTAGTTGTGCATTATTTTTGAACCAATTTTGCTATTATTTTCAATCCAAGGCACTTTTCTTTTCTTTTTCTCTCACTGACACGTTGTTCTTTTCTTCTTTCTTTCCTTCCCAACTAACTGCCTCATTTTCATTACTTTACCACAACAAAGGCCACTCTCAACTTAGGCTTTTAGCCTGAGGTGAAGTACACAATATCCATTCCCTAAACTAGGACCACTTTTGGTACCACCCTCAACTTAGGAGTTTTGTGTTAATCAAGGTTCACATGTTTAAGGATAGGCTAGGTCCAATATCAAGGTATTTCACAAAACAAAGCTAGGCTAGCTAGGTGTCAAGAAAGAAAAGCTACATATAAAGCTCAAACATTAGGAACAAAGGATTAACTACTATATTGGGTGGGTCATTTAGGCAAAAGTGGGCTAACTTAAAAAGAACAATGGCCTAGGATCCTTTCCCAGTCAACCACATCTTCAATCCAATCTTAGAGTAAATAGGCAAGTTCTGAGTCAATACCCAATGCATGAATATGAAAAAAATAGGCTCACACACACATGACATTGGCTACACAATCACATATACTCAAGGTCATGCTTCAAGCATAAACATGCCTCCTCTTTATCAGAACAAATATTGCCAAATAATCATATGCAAGATTGCAATGGTAACAAACAATCCCAAAAATTTAATGGTACCTAATTTTCAAAACATTCATAAAATCATTCATGATTATGCATATGCCAAATGAACATAACCACTATATATTAACAGAAATTAAAAATATCCATAAGGAAAAAGAAACAGGACAAGAAAACCTAGGGATACAAAATAGGGAAAGTTATGGACTCAAGGTTACTCAAACTTCACCTTAATCCATACCTTCCCACACCCCACCAAAAGAAAATATTTTGTCCTCAACACAAACACACACACACACACACACATATATAACAATAACCAAAAATTTAAAACCAATCATCCAAAATATAATTGAAAGCGATGTTCAAAACAAAATCTTCAAAAGTATCCAAAAACCAATATAAAAGGAGTGTCTAAAATGAGAA
>JAPFFP010023481.1:0-16264 GCA_026153255.1 Solanum medicagineum
GAGCATAAACATTAGCATGAGAACGCAATAGCTCATCAATAATTCCCAAGAACATAACAACATGAGAGCCCAATAATTCACTTGCAATACCACAGGTGCTTTATATGATTTATACACACATATATACATTGCTTTCATCATCATTTCACCATCATATAGTCATTCAACCCATAAGACATGCATTGGACCATCAATTCCTCAAGAAGCCACAACTGGACATTTTATCAAACACTTAGAGGGTGTGTATTGCTAGTGTAAGACCATGCCATTCTAGAGTAAAATCATGCTAGAAACTTCAATGTAAAACCTTCAATAAATACTTAATAACACCCTCAAGAAATATACATCAAAATCCTTTAACAAATATTACAATAGACCTTGGTTTCATAGCTCAAAACATAGTGAAACAGCTCATAAACCCTAATATTATGTGCAGTAATTTTCATAATAAATAAGACCCATGAGGAACTCAACTTTAAATCATGCAACTTTTAAGAAAAGGAAGCTTAGGAATCATGGGTGAAAAGAACACATGAAAGAAACCCACATACCTTAGCTTTGGAGATGAACTTGATGAAGATTGGAAATAGAGACTTGAAGCTTGAGAGATAATCCTTAGATCCGGATGAGTTTTTAGATGAGTTTAGGAGTAAAATATTGGCTAAGTGTTTGAATGAGTATTGGGGAATTTTTAGAATGATAAAAGGGTGAAAAATGGCTAAGTATAGCAAATTTCAGAAAAACAACACTGGCGCGTCGCGCCAGCATCACGCTTAGCATTCTGGAACTTGTCACTTTGAAATTTTGGATTTTGATACGGTTGCTCTAAAATTGGGGTTAGATCCTTATCCCCCTAAAGTTGACCCCCTAAACAAGAATATGAAGTTGGATTTTTGATATCATGCATGAATTTTGAGATATATGGAAACTAAAATTCTGGGCACTTCCAAGGCACAATTTTGGGCACTTTTTGGGGTTGTTACAATATCTCCCCTTGGGACATTCGTCCCCGAATGTCAACGAAACGTATATGAGAAGAGTAATCATGAAGAAATCAGCCCCAACAAGAATGCAATAATTCACTTAAACACCATTTTCAAAATCCCAACATAAATATAAAGAAATCATCATGAACTTGTCAACATAAACATGAATGCATGCAAATGACATAGAGGCTAAAACATAAGGCGTGGAACCCTAAAAGAAAAGGACTTGGGGTGTTATCACAAGCTTGAATAGAATAAAAGAGGTACGGATATTGCTTTTCCATGCCCACTCCCCAAGTGTCACTTTCAACTAGGCGAACCTTCCAAAGAGCCTTAATGAACACCACATCCCTTTTAATCAACTTTCCACCCTTCCACCCAGTACCTCCACCACAACCTCAAAGAGTTCTTTGACACTAGAGTCATCAACCCATCCCCTCAACATAAAAGCATGAAGAACTGGAGAAACCACAACTATATCCTTAGGTCATGCCAACCTTATGCACCTTACCAACCTCCTTCTACATTCTATAAGGACTCACAACCCTTAACTCATTTGTCAACCTTAATCACACATAACCCACTTGGTACCATACACCACCTCAAGACCTCCAATCCATCAAACCAAGTTTCACAAAGATCATAAGACAAAAGAACATGGAGCAACACTTATAAGCCTTTCTAGCACCAATAGACCCACATAGCCAAATATCACTAGCAACAAGGAATAATGAAAGGAATACACTCCCGGAGCCATCTTTGTCAATCAACTGTAAGCATACACACAAGCCACTTAATACCAAACATCACGAACTCCCCCTTGGGAAACAACCTCAACTCAACCATCCCTCACCAAGACCTCCAACTCTATCAAGATGAAAATCAAAGCCTTATTTTACTAGACCCCTTTAACAATATAAGATTCAGAACCATCAAAACCCTTACACTATCACTCTCAACCACACCCAACCTAGTCAACCGCTGAACTCCTCCAACCACCTTCTTGTCACCCAAAGGTCTCCATTGTCTATGTTTATGCATCTCGATGATGTTGTCTATCTCTTGTAGCATTGCATCCTACATAGTACATTCAAACGTACTAACGCATACTCTATGCCTATATGATGTTACCATGTAGGAACCGGAGCTTCTTTTGGTCATCATCCTCCTCCACTGGCTAGTGGTATCCATTCTAGCTAGTTGGTAAGTCCTCATTTGCGAGGGCAATATCTATGTTCTTAATCTATGTATTAAAGAGTATCCTTCTTTTTGGTATACTTCACTATGATGGTGAGCCCAGTTGCTTGTCTTGGCCCCCATTAAGACTTATGTTAAAGGTATTGTTGGGCAAGTTAAGTATCATGCTTGAGCTTTGATTTACTTATGATATTCAAGCTATTTAAATATGAGTCTCTCCCATAGTCTCAATTCCACTTATTTATGTTTCTTACATTGTTTTACATTGCTTCTGCTACCAAGGATGTATAATGATATGCTACGAGACTTGTTTGGAGTTCCCTCGGGTTCTCCATTCGCCGGTCACTTCTAGGCCCTAGGCTTGGGTCGTGACAATCTCTCATATTTTGCATACAACCTCTCCTCCTTCAAGATTTGCAACACCACCCTCAAGTGATTCACATGATCCTCCTCACTATGGGAATAGATCAAGATATCATCAATAAAAACCACCACAAACAAGTCAAGGAAGGGTTTGAAAACCCTATTCATAAGATCCATAAATATAGCTGGTGCATTAGTTAACTCGAAGGACATAACCACAAACTCAAAGTGCCCATACCTAGTACGGAAAGCCATCTTAGGAATGTCACACTTCCCCACTTTCACTTGGTGATACCATGACCGAAGATCAATCCTAGATAAGTGATTAGCTCCTTGACGTTGATCAAAAAGGTCATTAATCCATGGTAGATTGTACTTATTCTTTATGGTGACTCTATTAAGTTGCCGATAATCAATGTACATTCCAAGAAAACTATCATCCTTCACAAAAACACCATTGCACCACAAGGTGACTTACTAGGCCTTATAAAACCCTTCTCTAACAAATCCCTCAATTGCTCCTTCAACTCCGCCACGACTATACGGTAAGGGGTAATAGAAATAGGTTGAGTATCAGGAAGAAGGTCTATACCAAAGTCTATTTCCCTTATGGGAGAAACACCAGGAAGCTCATTAGCAATGACATCCAGAAGGTCATTGACCACTAGAACCAACTCTATAGGAAGGACTTTGGACTCAACATCCCAAACCCTCACAAGATGATGGACACAACCCTTAGAAATAAACGTTTCGGCTTTAAGATAAGGAATGAATCTAGCCTTGACCACCACATCATGGCTTTCCCACTCAAGGATGGGTTCATTAGGGAATTGGAATTTAACCCTATGGGTTCTACAATCAATAGAAGCATAATATAGATGCAACAAATTCATCACAAGAATGACATCAAATGTCACGACCCAAGCTAGAGACTAGGCGTGACCGACAAATGGGGAACCCGAAGGAACCCCGAACAAGCCTCATAGCATATCATCAAACATCCTTGGTCGCAGAAGCAAGATAGTTCATCATATGAAACATAAACAAGGGGAAATTGGGGACTATGGGAGAGAGACTCATATTTAAATATATTGAATAACAAGTGAGTCAAAGCTCAAGCATAATACATGTTTTTCCAATAACACCTCTAACATAGAACTTGGGGGGGCAAGACAAGAAATTGGGCTCACCTCATAGTCAAATACCAAAAAGGAAAGATAGTCTTCAATACATAGCATATGAACATAGATATTGCCCTCGGACATGAGGACTCACCAACTAGCTTGAATGGAAGCCACTAGCCACGTGGAGAAGGTTGATGACCAAATGGAGCTCTGGTTCCTACATGGTAACATTATGTAGGCATAGAGTATACATTAGTACCTTTGAATGTACTAAGTATGTAGGATGCAATGCAACAAAAGATAGACAACATAATCGAGATGCATAAACATAGACAATGGATAGCAGAGTAATGATATGACATGTATGAATGATGCTTGAAGTAAAATCATGCTATATAAATCATAATACATAAGTAGAAGGAGACCATCATCATAGACCAAGCAACTAGTGCTTAGAATCCAAGGTTTGGTACCACCTTGGAGGGCGATCAAGGTATATACCCTTTAATTGGTAGATGAACATCACACCTTTCATCAAGGTTGCCAAGGCATCAACCCCTTAGCGGATAATGGACATCCCACCCTCCATTAAGGTGGCTAAGGCATCAAGCCCTTGTCGGTTAATGGACATCACACCCTCCTATTAGGTGGTCAAGGTATCAACCCCTTACCAGTTAATGGACATCACGCCCTACAATTAGGAAGTCAAGGTTTCAACCCTTTACTGGTTAATGGACATCACACCCTCCAATTAGGTGGTCAATGTGTAGCACCCCCTCAACAATGGTATGGTCATTATATAATAACATAGACAGTTCTCATAAATATGACTCATATAAACATTCATTTCATCATCATAAAATCATTCAACTTATGAGACATGCTTTAGACCTTCAATTCCTCAAGAAACTATGTCCGGACAATTTATCAAACACTTGGGGGATGTGCAATAGGGGTACAAAACCATGCAATTTAGATATGAAATCATGCAAGAAAAATCATTGTAAAACCATCAATCAACCCCTTACAACACCCACAAGACATTCACATCAAAACCCCTCATCAAATCCAAGATTAGATCCAAGATTTAGAGCTCAAAACTTGTTAAAACAACCATACTTTCATGAACTCAAATCATTGTGCAGTAAATTTCTTAATATACAAGACCCACATATAAAATCAACTTTAAATCACGCAAATTGAGTAGAAAGGAGATTAGGGCACCATGGGTGGAAGAACACGATGGCTAAAACCTACATACCTTAGCTTAGAGATGAACTTGGTGAAGATTGGAGATGGAGACTTGAAGCTTGGAGAAGAATCTTGAAGGAAAACCTTAGCTTGGGATGAGGGTTTGAGACTTGAATCTTGAGAGAAATATAGGACTAAGGGTTTGAGTGAGTATTAGGAAATGTTTAGGATGATATGAAAGTGAAATAAGGCTAAGTATGGGTAAAAAGATGGTTGGGAACACTTAGGTACAAGACCCAAAAGTCTTGGACGGAGATTGAAATCACTAGCAACAAAATACACAGGTCCGCGCCTGGTCGCAATACTGACCTATCGCGGAGGTCAAATCAATACATGGCCGCGATAGTTGTGCATCGTGGTGCTGTCGCAGATCTTCTCTGGAAATGAAATGTTTGGAAATGTGAAATTGTGATTCGATTGCTCTATAGTCGGGGTTAGACACTTTTCCACCTAAATTTGACTCTCTGAGCACGAATATGAAGTCGGATTTTCGAAATATCAAATAGATTTTGAGATATGTGGAATTTAAAATTTTGGGCATTCTGAGGCATATTTTCGAGCACTTTTTGGGTTCATTTCAATATCTCCCCCTTGGGAAAATTCGTCCCCAAATGTAAAAAAGACATACAAGACAATAATGATCATAAACAAATCAGCCCCAAATAGAGTGCAACATTACATTTAAAACACCATTTTCAAAATCTCAACATAAGTATAAAATCATCATAAACTTGCCAACTTAAGTATGAATGCATATGAATGACATAAGGCTCAAACATAAGACTTGGAATCATAGAAATGGACTTGATGGGCTATCACAAGCTTGAATATAATGAAAGAGGTATGGATATTGCTTCTCCCATGCTCGCACCGGCTCCTCGAGAGACACATACAAATAGACGACTCCACCAAAAAGGCCTTGACGAACACTACATCAATATTTTTCAACGTCTTCACTCATCCATCCATAGCTCCACCGGGACCTTCTCCTAAGTCAATGTATACTCTACATCACCTACCATCTCAAGGGGTCCTATAGTACTAGAGCCACTAACACATCTCCTCAACCTAAAATCATGAAGAACCGAACAAATCATAATCATATCCCCTAGGCAAATCCCATCCATATGCAACCTTACCAACTTCCTCTATACTCTAAAAGTACTCACAACCATAACTAACTTGTCAGCCTTAACCACACCTATGCTACTTGTTGCCACAAGCCACCATCTCCCCTTTGGGAGATAACCTCTACTCTACTATCTTTCCACTCAAAATTTATAACTCTAATAAGGTAAAAGCAAGGCCTTGCTTAAACTAGACCTCCTCAACCAAAGAAGATTCAGAACCACCAAAGACGCTATACTACCATTCTTAACTTCCCTCAATCTAACTTACAATCTAATCAATCGATGGGCCCCACTAGTTTCCTCTGTGCATCATTATCCACACACACTAGGCTACCTAGAGCACCAACCACAACACTACCCTTACTGGAAGAAATCAATGCACACTCATACCATAATCCCTAAGGAGTTCAAACAACCTTCTTGTTATCCTTAACTTACACCTATCATATTTAGTAGCCAATCCCCCAAATGAATCACAAGATCTAAATAAATCAATACCTCATCACTAGAAACCACCACAAACATACCAAGGTAGGTTTTAAAATACCCCATTCATGAAACCCATAAACACAACCGACGCATAAGCCAACCAAACAACTCCACCAATATTTCAAATGATCACTCCTAGTCCGAAAAGGCACTTAAGGATATCACCAACCCTTATCCTCACTTGGGGACGAAAACTGAACCAAAGATCAATCTTAGAGAAGTGTCTAACCCATTGTAGTTGACAAAATAGATCGACCAACCTCAACCATGTTATTACAAACTTACGGGTTCTACTCTGAATAGAAACATGCTATGCAAGTAGCCCAAACTATCCTAAGACCTCCCACACATCAAGTGAAGTTCAACCAAGATTACAACATAAGACTTCTATGCAATAAGTACGTGGATCAACCCTTAGAGATCAATTGAACCTTAAAACAAGAATGGACCTACCTCTTTTGCTACCACTTGACAACCCCCCACTCAAAGACAGGTTCATTAGGGAGTCGGCATCTAACTCTACGAGTCCTACTACCAAAGGGGACACAACATGCATGCAACTATTCCATTCCAAGTACAACATCAAAATCCACCACATCAAATCCAACAAACCATAAGGCAAGACCTAATGCAATATGAACATGGAACAATACCTATGGACTTACTAGCAATAATATACCCAACCAAAAAGGTTCACATCACAACTCAGGACACAGAAGAAGCCCACTAGCAACAAAAAGTAAAAACGAAAGAAATAGTGAAACTCGGATCCATCAATATCAAAACCTTCAACTTACCTTCCTTTGCCTTCCTCTTTGAAGTGGCATGATCAACTAGAAGAGCAAAGAACATTTGTTAGAGGGGGAAACCATATCTCACTTCTAAATCACGACATAAACCATGAAGAAGGAAAATATTTCCTAAAACGTCTCATAGCCTCCTCCTCATAGTTGTGGAGCACAAAACAACCATGAATAAGACTCTAATTGACTCGGTGTGTTGGACTCTGAGAATCTATCAATCTAGTGCTCTGATACCACCTTTGTCACAACCCAAGCCTAATGCGTAGACGTGATCGGTGAATGGGGAACCCGAAGGAACCTCGAGATAGTTCATCATAAGAAACATAAACAAGGAAAACTGGGGACTATGGAAGAGAGACTCATATTTAAATAGATTGAATAACAAGTGAGTCAAAGCTCAAGCATAATACATATTTGTCCAACAACACCTCTAACATAGAACTTAGCGGGGGCCAAAAAAAGCAACCGGGCTCACCTCATAGTCAAAGTGTACCAAAAAGGAAAGATAGTCTTCAATACATAGCATATGAACATAGATATTGCAACCGGATATTAAAATTCACCAACTAGCTTGAATTGATGCCACTAGCCACGTGGAGGAGGATGATGACCAAATGGAGCTCCAGTTCGTACATGGTAACATCATGTAGGCATAGAGAATGCGTCAGGACATTTGAATATACTAAGTATGTAGGAAGCAATGCAACAAGAGATAGGCAACGTAATCGAGATAAATAAACATAGACAATGGATAGCATAGTAATGATATGACAGGTATGAATGATGCTTTAAGTAAAATTATGCTTATATAAATCATAATAAATAAGTAGAAGGAGACCATCATCATAGACCAAGAAACTAGTGCTTAGAATCTAAGGTTTGGCACCCCCTTGGAGGTTGATCAAGGTATATACCACTTGATTGGTAGACGAACATCATACCATTCATCAAGGTGGCCAAGGTATCAACCCCTCAACATCGGTTAATGGACATCCCACCCTCCATTTAGGTGGCCAAGGCATCAACCCCTTTTTGGTTAATGGACATCCTACCCTCCATTTAGGTGGCCAAGGCATCAACCCTTGCCGGTTAATGGACATCCCACCTTCTATTTACGTGACCAAGGTATCAACCCCTTGCCGGTTAATGGACATCACACCCTTCAATTAGGTGTGCCGATTAATGGACATCATACCCTCCAATTAGGTGGTCAAGGTATCAACCCCTTACCGATTAACGGACATAACACACTCCAATTAGGTAGTCAAGGTATCAACCCCTTACCGGTTAATGGACATCACACCCTCCAATTATGTGGTCAACGTGTAGCACCCCCTCAACAATGGTATGGTCATTGTATAATAACATAGAAACTTCTCATAAATATGACTTACATAAACATTCACTTCATCATCATAAAGTCATTCAACTCATAAGACATGCTTTAGACATTCAATTCCTCAAGAACCACGTCCCGACATTTTATCAAACACTTGGGGGGTGTGCAATGGGGGTACAAAGCCATGAAATTTATAGATGAACTCATGCAAGACATATCATTATAAAACCATCACTCAACACCTTGCAGCACCCCCAAGACATTCACATCAAAACCCCTCATCATATCGAACAGTACATCCAAGATTTAGAGCTCAAAACATGCTAGAACAGTCATACTTTCATGAACTCAAATCACTATGTAGTAAATTTCTTAATATACAAGACGCATATGTAAAATCAACTTTAAATCATGCAAATTCAGTAAAAAGGAGATTAGGGCACCATGGGTGGAAGAACCTAATGGCTCAAAACCTACATACATTAGGTTAGAGATGAACTTAGTGAAGTTTGGAGATGGAGACTTGAAGCTTGGAGAATCACCTTGAAGGAAAACCTTAGCTTGGGATGAGGGTTTAAGACTTGAATCATGAGAGAAATATAGGACTAAGGGTTTGAGTGAGTATTGGGAAATGTTTAGGATGATATGAGGGTGAAATAAGGCTAAGTGTGGGTAAAAACATGGTTGGGAACACTTAGGCCCAAGACCCAAAAGCCTTGGACTGAGATAGAAATCACTGGCAACAAAATACATAGGTCTGCATCTAGTCCACGATGTGGACTATTGTAGAGGTCAAATTAACACATGCCCGCAACCGCTGCGCGTCGCCGTGCTGTCGCGGATCATCTCTAGAGATAAATTTTTTGGAGATTTCAAATTATTATTCGATTGGTCTACAATCGGGGTTAGACCGTTTCCCACCTTATTTTGACCCCCTGAACACGAATATGAAGTCGGATTTTGAAAATAACAAACGAATTTTGAGACATATGGGATTTAAAATTCCAAGAATTTCGAACCACATTTTCGAGCACTTTTTGGGGTCGTTTTATCAAAATCCACCATATCCAACTCAACAAAATCACAAGGTAAGATTTTATGCAAAATGAACACGAGTCAATTTCTATAGACTCTTTTAGCAATAATGGACTCACCAATGGGGCTAGAAACATCATAAGGCTCACACAATAATTCGGGACTAACATGAAGCTTTTTGGCAAAGAAAGGAGTAATAAAATAAAGAGTGGCACTTGGGTCTACCAATGCATACACACCAAAATCAAAAACCTTTAACATACCGATGAAGACATCAGGCACCTCATCTACCCCTTGTCTCCCTTGAAGAGCATAGAATCTATTTGGCCTTGCAACACACTCTTGTTGGCCTCCTCTTCCCTTTGGACTCGCATTTGCGCCTTTTCCTTATTGATGACCATCTGTACCCTTGTTTATATTACGAGGACAATCAATAAATTTACTATCCACTTCACCACACCCATACCAAGCATTAGTCCTCTTCAAACATGGGCCATTATGGCTTCTACCAATCTTTGGCACATAGGGTTAGGCACCACACCACCACCTTGGACCCTTGGGTTGTTATTAGTAAACCTTGTATTAGGACCATTGGAATACCCTTGACCTTGGAACTTGTGGCCTTGAGGAAACTAGCCACCCTTGGGATTCTGAATCCACCTTCAAAACGGACCCTCTTGGCCTCACTACTTTTTCTCTTCCTAAGCTTTTCCCCCTCTATTTGTTTGGCATATGTCATGAGGCAGGACAAATCCATATCACCCACTAACATGGAAGTTCGGCACTCCTCATTGACCAAGCCGGACACTCCTGACATAAATATATTCATCCTTGACTTCGGCTTGGCAACCAATTATGGGGCATACATAGAGAGTTGGTTGAACATGAGGGAATATTCCCTTACACTCATATACCCTTGCTTTAGATTCATAAATTCCATCATCTTTGGCTCCCTTAGCTCAATAGGAAAGAAATGGTTGAGAAATGCCGCTTTGAACTCTTCCGAAAGGATAACATTATCATTCCTCTTTTCCATCTTCCATTTAGTGAACCATATTTTAGCCACCCCCTTGAGTTGGTAGGCCGCCAACTTCGCTTTCTCCTTTGAGTTAACCCCCATAATAGATATCACCTTATACACCTCATCGATGAATTCTTGGGGATCCTTATCCACCTTGGATCCATGGAACTCCGGTAAATTTTGTCACGCCCAAAATTCCGTTAAGGCAGACTGGCACCCGTTGCCAATAGGGCCCAGGAGAACCAACCTATATCTATGCGCTTTCTGTACATATTATAAGGGATTTCTACATTCAACATGCCTTTAATAAGTAAAGAGTAATAACAAGCCAAAAGGAAATATATATGGCTAGGCCGTTGGGGCCACGCTGTCTAGAGTACGAGACATGACCACACTTTAATTTACATAGTCTACAAAGTCTCTAGATAAGAAAAAGTATCTAGTAAGGGTCGGGACAGGCCCCGCCTCGGCTAACAATACAATACAAGAAAGATATAAGCTCTAGACACACAATGCTCCAAAGCAACCTAAAGCTTGGTAGCAGTAGTTGTATATCCTGTACTCCAACTGGGGAGATCTACTAGCACTTGTACCTGCAGCACAAAATGAAGGTCCCTCGTAAGGGACGTTAGTACGAGATAATGTATTGAATATGTAAGGCAGGGAACACTGTATATGAAGTAACAACTCAATGAAACTGTGCACTGGTGTAGGATAAGAGACCACCCTTAGTTATAATGTGGGATCATGTACTTTATGTTCTTTTTATTACTTTACCTTTATTGTATAATCTGTGCACAGGAAGTAATACAAATGACCAGCTGATTAGTGGTAAATCTATATCGAGATCATCCTTGGCTAGGCTTTTCCTTTAACCCCTTGGGCCACCCCCCGTGATAGGATATACCCTGGCTAGGTGATTCTTCCACCCCTCGGGTTACCACCCATCAATAAACAATATACTTTACCTTTTAATTACCTTTGAGATGATTCTTTTGGTGGTCATAATATTGGAGCTGTAGGACTATAGATGTAGCATGTGACATGTAGATAATCATACAAGACAAGATGACAATGAGAATAGTACATTACACAAATAATGAAATGCGTATGAGATGAAACAACTCGTGCACTTTATTTAGCAACAAGAACCCATGTAACTTGGTATCCACATATGTATGTAGATTTGAAGGTGACTATGTATAGGAGCATATGAACATGTGAAAGAGTGGAGACATGGTTAATAGTTGTCTCGGAATCGATAAGTGTCTTTATGTGTCAAGGAGGGATCTATGTTTCATGCCAAATAATATGAACTCAAGTAGTCTTACATACCTCGCTGTACGACCTCGCTATTACCTCGAGATAACCTTCCCTTACTCCAAATATTTATATACAAAATAGTAGGTGATAAAACTAGCATTAACAGCCAATAGATAAATCTTGGCAGCCCAATCTCATATAAAAAACAACATACGGGCAGCAACGTATAATTATAAACCCGAGAGTATTCTTTCAACCTTTCCACCTCTAATCATATTTTCTAATACCCATTCTCATATACATATCATGTGCAGCCTGTTTTAGTGCTATAATAGTCTTACAACATTCTACAAAGCACAAAACATAACAATTCTACACAACATACAAATAGGCGGCAAAACGTTATGTCCCTTCGCCACATTTTGACGCCGACAATCCCGAACCCATTTCAACTTTATCCAAACTATACTCAAACTATCTATACATAGAAACAACCCTAAAACAGTCTTATAATAGTACCAAAGCATTCATGAAGGATGTGAGGTAATAGCCTTCCATCCATCTGCCCACAAGTTCCTATTACGAGCACAATTACGATATCACACAAGAACTCACTTTCGCGGACTGTAAAAATGGTGGAGTAGCCTTTATACATCATTATAAAAACCAATATTCATTAAGAAAAGTAGCATCCCTTCATAACCAATCCAACCAAAAGGAGAAAAGCTTTCAAATAAACAAGAAAAATGTACAACAACTTTTGGAACACATGCTATCCAACAATTTCAGTAAGCATAACTAGCATATATTTCTTGTTTGTCATGGGATAAGTATAACAAATACATGGATATTTTGACTTACCTTATCCTTCAAGATTCAGGGTTCCTTCAAGAACCCTAGAGGGTTGTATTGCCTTGTGAAGTGAAGTAAAGAGAAAACAAGACTCTTTAGGAAAGCTGAAAAATTGTTTCAAGTGAAATGACTTAAGGGGCTGTTTTTGAGCCCTTTTAAAGGGTCTATTTGGCCAACTTTATCTTACACTTTTGACCACATATTAGTATAATTAAAACTCTGGTTATGCAGTAGCTTGGTCCTCACACTTGGGCCTAAATGGGTCTCAAAGTTGATACATCTTGGCTGCACATTTTTCCTAATTTCTCTTCATTTAGTTTGGGCCCAATTAGTCAAGTGGGTTGTGATGTACATGGGCCCTTTTGATATCCTTCTTGGACTTAAATATAGTCCATTTTTTATGCTAAAACATGGGCTAAATGTACACCCTTAACATGGACTTTATTCATAATCGGACTTGGTCAAATTCAACGTCGGTCCTCGTCTCCGTTTAGCTAGCAATTTAAGATAAGCAAGTAGGTGACTCTCCTGCTACTTCCTAAGTCCTACAAGCACCTCAATTCTCTCACTTTTTTTAGGGTCGTGATCTCCTAAATTTAACAAAAAACTTATTTACACTCAACCCTCTTCAGCTTTAGACATACATATCACCCTCTAATTTGAGATTCAAGCACTTTTAAAAATGGGCATTAATTTGACCAAACCATATCATGTTTCATTTGCGTAGTACTAGTATTGTAAGATGTGGGGTGTTACAGATTCATCCTTGTAAAATCCTCACCCTTGAGGCCAGAGTAAGAGCACGAGGAGATTAGGCCCCTCGATTGAATTGGTTGATTATAGCATGAGCCAACATGGTGATAGCATATCGAAACTCATTGGGGGCCAATCCCCCATCTTGAGGAGCATGAGGAGCGGGCGGAGCCGGTTGCTCCTCGGGTGAACGGGCTCTCCTTAGTCTTCCTCTTGGAATGGGCATGATCTAGAATATCAAAGAACATTCGTTAAAGGGAAAGCTTTACCTTAACTTCTTTAGCACTACATAGATCATGAAGAAGGGAAACATTTCTTAAAATGCCTCATAGCCTCTCACTCATGGTTGTGGCGTACTTCACAACCATGAATAAGACTCTAATCGATGCAGTGTGTTGGAATCTAAGGACCATTAACAACCTAGTGTTCTGTTACCAAGTTTGTCAAAACTCAAGCCTAGGGCGTACACATGACACAGCGAATGGGAACCCGAATGGACCCCAAACAAGCCTCTTAGCATATCATACACACATCCTTGGTCATGAAAGAAAATAAACAAGAACAAGAGATATAAGTAAAGTTATTAGGACTAAGGGAAATCTTGATATTTGAATAGCATAAAAGAGTTAGAGTTCAAAGCATAAGTATATCAATTGTTCCAACAACACCTCTAAACATAGATTGGAGCGGGGGCCAAGACACTTTTCCGGCTCACCGTCATAGTATCAAGGGTTCAACATAAGAAAATAACAAAAAGGCAAAAGAAACATAGATAGTGCCCTCGAAATTGAGGAATGACCAAAGCGTATCTCCAAAGCACCGAACTAGCCCCGTGGAGGATGACCTAGAGGTGCTCCAATCCTACATCGTAACATCATGTAGGCATAGAGTATGCATTAGTATGATTAAAATTACTAAGTATGTAGGATACAATGCAACAAGAAATAAGCAACATAGTCAAAATGCATAATCATAAGCAATGAATAAGTATAATATCAATATGGCATGCACGATCAGTGCTTGAGGTTAAACATGCTTGTAAATCATATGACTTGCGAATATAAATTACATGTGTGGGAAGAGACCATAATCATAGACCAAGCAAGCTATTACTTGGAATCTAAGGCATGTCACCCCCTTGGAAAGTGATTGAGATATCTACCCCTCAACATGGTAGTACAGGCATGTCATCCCCCGATAAGGTGGTCAAGGTATCTACACCTCAATATGGTAGTACGAGCATGTCACCCCTCGACTAGGTGATTGACATACATACCCCTCAATAAGGTAGTACGAGCATGTCAAGCCTCGAACAGGTGATTGAGATACACACCCCTCAACATGGTAGTATGGGCATGTCACCCCCTGAAAAAGTGATTAAGGTAGATACCGGGCATGGCACCCCCCAACAAGGTGATTGAGGCATGTCACCTCCTCAACAAGGTGATTGGGCATGTCATCCCCAACAAGGTGTGGTCAACTTGCAACACCATAAATACTTTTTATGAATTCAACATGTACATATAATCCCTTAATCATCAAAAAGCCCCTTGACTCATAAACCATGTAATAGATCATCAATAATTTAAGAATCCTTATCAAGACATTTTATCAAACACTTGCAAGAGTGAAATAGTATGAGAAAAAACTCAATGTAAATCAACCTACCAACATATAGCAAAACACTCATGTAAGATACCTTGAAATCCATCATGAAGTCTCATAATAGATTATAGATTCATAGATCAAAATATGCATAAAGAATCAGTATTTTATGAAACCCTAGCATAGTTTAAATCAAAATTCATAATAAGAGATACACATAGATAAGCCAACTTGAAAACATGCAATTTTCATAAAAAGGAAGTATGGGCACCATGGGTGAAAGGACCCAATGGTTGAAACTCACATACCTCGAACTTGGGTTTTCTTAATGTAGTTTTGAAGGAGACCTGAAGCTTAAATAGAGTTCTTGAGATCCGGAATTAAGCTTGGGATACTTGAATTTGGATGAAATATTTGATTAAGTGCTTGAGAAGGTTTTGAGAGGGTCTTGAGTGATACAAAGTTGAAAAATGACTAAGTATAGGTGTTTTTATGCATAATTAGCATGGGGCTATCACCTCAAGGCACTTGGGCTGAAATGAAATTGCAAGGAATAATTAACACTGATCCGCGCCCCTGGCGCGTCGTGGACAGGGTGCGAATCGCCACTAAAAATCAAAACTTTTGTAAAATTATTTTTACCTACGGTTCCTCTAAAATTAGGATTATACCCATTTCCCACTCAATTTTGTCCCCCGATCACGAATATGAAGTTGAATTTTCGATATCACCCTCGAATTTTGAGATATATGAAAATTACAATTATAGGTATTTTCGAGGCACATTTTGCGCGTTTTAGGGCATTTCGGTGAGCACATGGCGCCCTTGATCACTCTCATCTCCATTTGTATTTAGTTGGTTTGTCTTTTGTATTTTGAGACAAGTTTGTACATATCTTTTGTCTACTTTTGAGATTTGTATTTTTTTTTGTAGTAGCTCTATACTCATGCCTTCCATATCGTCGCACCCCATGTCTCGTTAGGGTGGACTGGCACCCGTTGCCGATAAGGCCCGGGAGAACCAACCTGTACTATATGCTTACTATACTTATCA
>JAPFFP010023491.1:0-16264 GCA_026153255.1 Solanum medicagineum
ATAATTTTGGCATCACATAATGATTTTCGACTTAATATATACATATTATTTTCATAATAAGGTACTTAAAAGTATACAAAAATAACCCCATTTATAGAAAATATCTTATTTAGAAAATAGGAGTACCTTACAATAAAATTGTCGAAGCTCCACGCAATAAAACGCTTCCCTAACACTCTCAAAAATTAAGTACTCTTATTATTATTATTTTCTATTGATTTCGTTGCTTTCTGAGTGAGTGAATGAGCAGAATTCACAACATATTTATAGGCAGCAATGTGCCTGACTCCTTATTGGAGCATTAACAACGATGGTGGCTTCTTAATGGAGCATTGAAATGATAATGTCTCCTTATTGGAGCATTAACAATATGATGGCTTCTTATTGGAGCATTGAAAAGATAATGTCTCCTTATTGGAGCATTAGGCTGAATAAAAATAAAAAAAAAGTGTTGTTACACTAACAGTAAGAGTACTTGTGTTCTTCTTTACTTAGGCTCAGAATACATTTGTTGGGTACCATGTTGTACTCACCCTTGCTTTTACATTTTTTTAGGTATTTAGCCCGATACCTCCCGATCTCTTCATTTTCTATTTGGTCCGAGCTCTGAGATAGTCTGAAAGGTAGCAGCTAGGTCCTTTTTGGTAGACCTTTTAGACTTCTGTTTACGTATTGTTTTTCTTCTACTTGAGAATCAAAGACATTGAGACTTGTATAAATTTCTTTGAATTTTGTTGAAGTAGTTGCTTGTACATGTGACAATAGTCTTGAGATGATTTTAGATTATGGCTTTGTTCCTTGTGCCCATCCCTTTCATATTTAAACTGTATTTTAGCTTTATCTTTCGCTTTATTTTGTTACTAACTTGTTTTAGCTGACTTGGCTCGGGGGGTGAAAGGTAAGTGCCCTCACGCCCAATTTCAGGTAGTGACAGTGGCTTTTAATTATACCTTGAACTAAATATAGATAACCTACTTAATTTTTAGGAAGATTTTTTTTTATCGTGAAAGAATTTTACTAGTTTCTTTAATAAAGAATTTCAGTAGTTTCTTATTTTAAGCCATTTTAGAATTTGCCAAACACTTTGCAAAAGCTAAAAAGAGCTTAAAAACAGGTTTGACCAGCTTTTAAGTCTATCTTTTTTCAGTAGTTTCTTATTTTAATCCATTTTAGAATTTTCCAAACACTTTGCAAAAGCTAAAAAGAGCTTAAAAACAGGTTTGACCAACTTTTAAGTCCATCCAAATACCCTCTAAATAGACATTCTAGTTATTACTTTTTGAGAAATTATGAAATATAAGAGTAATTTGATAAATAACACCGAGTTAACAAGAGCACACCAACTCCTGTTCACTCATAATATTGCTTGTCTATATTATTTGTTATGGTGATGACAACAACAATAACAGGAACATAGCAGTATAGTTTCATGATGTGCGAAAATGATGAAAATAATGAAACGTACGTCGATAATGGTGAAACATACATATATCTATTAACCGTGTCTTCTTTGGCTTTCTAAGCCCATATTAGAAAAAAGAAAAAAATACACAGACACATATTGCTTACCTATATTATTTATTACGACGACGACAACAACAACAGAAAGAACAACAAGAAGAAGAAGAATAACATACCAGTATAATCTCATGAGGTCCGAAAATGATGAAATGCATGTCGAAAATGGTGAAACATTTGTATGCTTTAATCTTATTTTCTCGACTTTTCAAACCCGTATTAGTGAAGAAAAAAAATGCACAGACACATAATATTGCTTACTTATATCATTTATAATGATGATGATAACAATAATAATAACATATCAGTACTCTTATAAAGTTCGAAAATAGTGAAATTATATCAAAAATGGTGAAATATATACATATATTTTAACTTGGGCTTTCCAAATATAGCACTATAATCTCATGTGATCCAAAAATGACAAAAAAATGTATTAAAAATGATAAAATATATGTAGACTTAAAGAGACCATTTACGAAACTATTACTCCATTAGAAAAAAAATTGCATACATGAAATTCTCCACCCTTATAAAACCCTGCATTGTCTTGCTTTTCTCGTTTCTTTTCCCACAACTGCAAAAACTTTGCAGAGGCTATCAAACCCAAAATGAATCTCATAATTCTCGAGTGAAACCAGAAGAAGCAGACCAAAGTTCAGTGAAAATCGAACCAAAATGGCCTGGGAGTTGTGTGTTCAGATTGATTGTACCTGTGCTGAAAGTTGGAAGTATTATTGGGCGGAAAGGAGAGCTTGTGAAGAAGATGTGTGAAGAAATAGGGGCGAGAATCGTGTCCTTGATGGCCCTGCTTCTTGTCCTGATTGTGTTGTAAGTTTACCCTTTCTTGGAATGTAGGATGATCTTTTTATACACATTTTATATAATTCATGTTAATTTTGCTATCAAGGTTAGGATTTTGATGTGTTGAGGTTTTGTTTCATCACTGGTTAGGGGTGGAAGAGGTCTATTGTACAAATAAGATGAAAAAAGAGTGTTTTTTTTACTTGGATAAATGTATACTCCCTCCGTCTCAATTTACGCGACATCCTTTAGGAATTTGAGAATCAACCAAATTTATCTTTGATCAGAATTTCTTTATAAACCATTTAAATATTTGAAGTTGTGAATTATTGTACTTTTTATTGATTTTTCAAAAGTATATTTTTATTTGAAAAAACTTGAAGGCTTTTATGGCCAAATTCACGGTCAAAGTCAGTAATTTTGAATCTCTAAAATTCAATCGTGCCGCGTAAATTGGGACATAGGGAGTATGTAAGTTTTTGAATTCCCTTGACATAAGGGAAGATTCTAGTGTAATGAAGAAGGTGATACGGAAATGGCTTTAGATCACCTATTCAAATTCAAGTTGCAATTTTGCATATGTTTGAATCTCCTTACTAGAACTCCTTGGTCCGCCACTTTCACTGATATAGAAATACACTCGTTAAATGAACATCTTAATTTAGTAAACTGGACAGAGCAAGTATAGCCCCAAATTGGAAGTAGCAGTTGACTGGATATCTAGGGATAAAACATTGTATTGGTATCAACTAATTGATGTTATGGGGAACTTGTACAGCTCAGGAAGGGAAGGTTTGGATGAAGATCAAATTTCGCAACACTAAGATGAAAAGTAGGATTTTTACCACACAGTTTTCAGGATCAGACTCCTTCGGTATTGTATTTCTACCCGTTTCCTTTACTGACCTAGGAATTGTTTTCTATGCTTTAATAAGCATTAAGGGTTTAGGAAGTTTGAGTCTTGTATGACTTAGAGTACCACTTATTACACAGGTTAATCCCTCTATGTAAGTCTTCCTTATTCTTCATGTCACGACTCCTGTGCTAAACCCTCCAACCTGTGCTCCCACGCCTGCCTTCACAAGGAAGCAGAGAAAATGCTTAATGCAATAATAAATTATTCATATATTAGTTGTTCTATCTTCTGTCTTGCATAAAATAATACATAAATTCCCTCATAACTTGTACATATATTAATTATGCATAGGAATGGCAATGGGGCGGGTGCGGGGCGGGTTGAGCTCAACCCGCAAATTCTTTAAACCGCCCCGCCCTGCCCAGCATGATGACTTTTTTCATTTTCAACCCGCCCTGTCCCGTCCCGCCCCGCATAGACCCGCCCCGCACAAATCTACCCCTCTTAAATTTTAAAATTCTTTTATTTTTTAATTTAATTTAGTTTCTTTTCGCTAATTAATGTCTCAACAACTAATTAACTATTTTTAGTTGACATTTTAGCAATTGTTTCTTAATCGTTACTTAAAAGTTTCTAATTAACATTTTAACAACTAACAATTTACCGAACACGTCTAGTTTAAATTTTAGAAAAAAATAAAATTAAAGTCAATGTTAATATAAAAAGTTTATATCTTTGATTTTTATTAATTACAAAATTTAATTTCTTCGAATTCCTATTTGATTTTTTAAACCCGCAACCCGCCCTGCCCTGCATTAGTTTTAAAAATAGTTACTTCAACCTGCCCCGCACCCGCTCGTCACTCGCATAACTCAAAACCCGCCCCGCCGGCCCCGTATAGCTCAAAACTTGCCCCGCCCCGCCCTGTCCCGTTGCCATCCCTAGTTATGCGGGTTTCTAAATTGCAAACCTAACATCGTAGTAAGTGGGTTCTATTTTATGCATAGTAAAAGAATACCACAAAAGAAGATTTTTACTTATGCCAAATTTAATATATGAATAACTTAGCTTCTAGCTAGATACCAAATGACCCCTAAGGGGTTGAAGATGTGTTTGACAGACAGACATAGGCTGTAGAGTTGATAAGTAGTGTCCATCCCCTGTAATATGACTAATAGGGGAAAGGTGATGGTTAATTATTTTCTTGCAAAGTTCACATTTTATTTGCCATCTCTGGTTAATTATTTTCTTGCAAAGTTCACATTTTTATTTGCCATCTCTCACTCCTAAGATGCTTCATTTGCTATCATTCTTTTGGGGTATCATTTTTCAATATTTTCTATTTTGTGAAGGCTTCCAACCTCCTTATTATGTTCTGCCCTCTCTTTGAAAAAGTAGTCTTTATGATAGTCCTCATAAACATGTTCTAATATCAGGGAAAGAAGAACCCGATGCAGCATTATCCCCTGCGATGAATGCTGTAATAAGGGTGTTCAAATGTGTCAGTGGTCTATCTGAAGGTGAAGATGATGTCAACGTACCTGGAGTTGCTGGGGCAGCATTCTTCTCCATCAGACTTCTTGTAGCATCATCACAAGCTGTGAACTTAATAGGAAAGCAAGGGTCTTTAATCAAGCCTATCCAGAAAACACTGGTGCTTCCATTCGTGTTCTTTCCAATGGTATTTCTTTGCAGTCTTAATTCTATTACTGCTTGAGTTACTATAATTACTGTTAACTAAGTTACTGAGGTTCACTTTAATCTATGTACTCAGATGAGATGTCAATCTATGCGACTTCGATGAGAGAATTGTGGAAATTCAAGGTGAAGCTCTTAAGGTTCTTGAAGCTTTAGAATCAGTGATTGGGCACCTTAGAAAGTTCTTGGTGGATCAGAGTGTTCTTCCCTTGTTTGAAAAGAGTGTAAGTTTATGCCTTTTTCCTTTATCAGTTTGTTATCATATCATTGTTCTTTGATCTGCTTATCCTTGTTATACTTGTTCTTTCTGCAGTACAATACACCTGCTGTTCAGGAGCGTGAAACTGAGCCTTGGTCTGAGAGGTCGATGCCTACTTCCCGATCAGGACTTGTTGATTATCCTCCAACAAAGAGGGACTCTCTATTTTCTGAATGTGAAAGCCAGCTGGACTCACATTATCATTCTACTGGACTTCCATTGTATGGACAAGATGCTGGACCTTCTGGAACTCGCATTTCAGTTGTTGGTCGTGCTGGGAATTCTGTTATTACTCAGGTTTGTGGCTTTTGCATCTGACTTTACATTACAAAGCTGTCTTGTATGTTTTTAACCATAAAGCAACTTCAGTAAGATGATTTCTCTTCTCGCCTATTTTCACATGGTATGAGAGCTTATACAATCTTGATGGACACTTAAATCACTTTTGCCTATGCTTGGGGGTTTAGACTATCTGATTCAACAGTTCTCTTTCTTTTCATGAGTTATTCTTGTTTCTTACCTTTTTTTAGTGACTCTTCCTGTGCATCTGTTGCACCGGCTCTTTAGCGACCTTTCACCATAGAAAGACCAATCGAGCACTAAAACCAAATTTTTTTCACCATAGAAAGATCAATCAAGCCAGATCCTTACATCTAGCATTGTCTCTGGTTCCTTCTGAAGGCAGGCATTGGAGCACGGTTTGGAGGGTCGTGCAGAGGAGTCATGCCACGAAGAATAAGGAACACTTATATAGAGGATTAACTTGTGTAATAAGTGGTATTCTAAATCAGACAGAACTCTAACTTCCTAAACCCTTAATGCTTATTAAGCCATAGAAACCAATTTCTAGGTCAGTAAAGGAAACAAGCAGAAATGTAATATGCAAGGAGACTGAACTTGAGAATTAAGTGGTAAAAATCCTACTTTTCATCTTAGAGTTGCGAAACTTTATCTTCATCCAAACCTTCCCTTCACTGAACTATGCAAGTTCCCGATAACATCAATTTAGTCGACACCGATACAATGTTTTACCCCTAGATGTCTATTCAACTGCTACTTCCAATCTGGGGCTATACTTCCTCTCTTCCAATTTAGTAGTTTAAAATATTCATTTAACGAGTGTATTACTATATCAGTGAAAGTGGCGGACCAAGGAGTTCTCTTAAGGAGATTCAAACATATGCAAAGTTGCAACTTGAATTTGAATAGGTGATCTAAAGCAATTTCTGAATCACCTTCATCATTACACTAGAATCTTCCCTAATGTCAAGGGAATTCAAAAACTTGTACATTCCCTATGTTCCATTTTACGCGGAACAATTGGATTTTAGATATTCAAACTAATTAACTTTGGCTGTGAATTCAGACATAAAAGCCTCTAAGTTTTATTTTTCCAAATAAAAATATATATATTTGAAAACTCCATAAGAAGTACAGTAAATCACAACTTCAAATATTTAAATGGCATGTAAAGAAATTCCAATCAAAGAAAAATATGGTTGATTCTCAAAATCCTAAACCTGCCATGTAAATTGGGACGGAGGGAGTATACATTTCTTTATCCAAGAGAAAAAACTCTTTTTTCATCTTATTTGCACAATGGAATTTTTTGACAAAGGGGATTCAGTTGAACCCTCCTCCACCCCTAACTAGTGATGAAACAAAACCTCAACACAAAAATCAAAATCCAAACCTTGATAACAAAATCAACATGAATCACATAAAATGTGTATAAAAAGATCATCTACATTCCAAGAAAGGGTAAACTTACAACACGATCAGGAGAAAAAGCAGGGACATCAAGAACACAAATCTTCGCCCCTGTTTCTTCACACATCTTCTTTACAAGCTCTTCTTTCCACCCAATAATACTTCCAACTTTGAGCACAGGTACAATCAATCTGAACACACAACTTTGGTCTTTTCTTTATGGGATCTTGTCCAATTATAAGTACCTCTGTTGAATGTTGATCATTGAATCTTTGCTCACTGTTTCAAAAGGTCTGTTTTTCTTTTTCTGTTTCTTTTGTCTGGGTATTAATATCAGTCTGTGAGTCTCTCTTCTCCTCTGAGCATTGTATTTTCGGTCTTGTTAAAGCAACTTTTTATTTCATTTCTGCTTCCACTTCAAGCTAAACTGATGAAATCCTGGACACTTGTTTTCACGTTACCTTTCTTATGAGAAGATTTCTCTCCATGTTTATACAAATAAGCACTTTTATTTTGTATTGCACAATTGCTATGACTTTCCTGGGAAAAGAATCTTAACATTATCTTTCTTTGGGGGCGATCTTTTATTACTCTTGTCCCGAGTGAGAATCTTACCGCCCAACATAGGCTTTTAATGATGGACTTGGAGATTAAGATGGATAGCAGAAACAAGACTCTTTATGATTGACCGATGATTAGATGGGGTGGCCTGACCGCAACCCTTCCATGGGAGATGGGGAAAAGTTGATTGGTATTAGGGTTTGGAGTAGTAATAGGGATGTGAACAACATGAGGGATATGATGGCTCGTGCATTAGAGAAGCAATTATAGAGGTTCTAGGGATATTGAAAGGAAACTTCGGTGGTCGTAAAGGAGATTGATGGTGGAATGAAGAAGTCCAAGGCAAAGTGGACGCAAAGAAGGTTGCTTAACTAAGTGGCGAGAGTGTGAGAATGAGAAAGAGAAGCAGATGGATCAAGTTAAGTGCATCAAGGATGAGATGGCAGGGTATTGGTGGATGAGACCTCTATTAAGCAAAGGTGGAAAATGTACTTTCACAAACTCTTAAACGGAGAAGGGCAGGAGACATTGTGTTGGATGATTTGGCGTACTCTGAAAGACTTCATCATTTTGGATATTATAGGTGTTTTAGGGTTGAGGAGGTTAGAGTGCTATTAGTAGGATGAGTAGGGGAAAGAGCGACTAGACCCGATGAGATTTTAGTGGAATTTTGGAAGTGCACTGACAAGGCGGATATGGAGTGGTTGACTAGGTTATTTAATGCTATTTTTAAGACTACTAAATGCCCTAGAATAGAGGTGGAGTACGTTGGTCCCCTTGTATAAGAGCAAGGGGTGTTGTCCAAAGCTATAACAATTACAGGGTATCAAATTGCTAAGTCACATCATGAAAGTCTGGGAAAGAATGGTCAAGATAAGGGTGAGAAAAGAGGTGTCCACTTTCGAGAACCAATATGGATTTGTTCCAAGAAGATCGACTATTGAAGCAATCCATCTTTTGCAACGACTAGTAGTGAATATAGGAAAGAAAGAGGGACCTACATATGACGTTTATTGATCTTGAGCTAAGTTGCTCGGTCTCTTCACTTTTGGTGCCGTACCCGTGTCGACACGACGTGGGTGTGGGATCCGTGTCCGATTTGGTCAATCAATTTTGGATACTTTGACCAAAATCAATGGGGAGAGTTTGGACGGTTTTAATGATTTTTGTATTTGTAATTAATACAAAAGCTAAGGTGAAATTGAAGAAAATGGAATACCCTTTATATAGAAATTTCTGTGTCACACATTTTTCTTTTAATCTCTTTCTAGGATTCTCTTCAAGTTGTCCATATAATATCTCATAATTTAGGTTTTATCGCTCTATTCTTAGATATTTTGATTGTTTTTAGGTGAATCCCCACACCTGTATCTATACATGGATCCATGAATCTTAAAAATTAGATCATGAAGGATCTGACCTCTAGATACTCACTCGTATCGGACACCCGCACTTGAGTCCAAGCAACTTAGATCTTGAGAAGACCTATGATAAAATTTCGACGGATATCCTACGTAGGTGTATGGAGGCAAAAGAGTAGTTTATATCAGGGCAATAAGGGACATGTATAATGGATCTAAGACTCGGATTAGAAAGGTGGGAGGAGAATCGGAGCACTTCCCAACTGGGATCAGACTACATTAAGGATCATTGCTTAGCCCTTTCCTATTTGCCTTGGTGATGGATAAGTTGACACAGTTTGTTCATGAGGAGACTCCATGGCATATGTTATTTGTGTATGACATAGTACTAATTGATGAGACTCGGGATAGAGTTAATCATAGGTTGGAGATTTGGAGGAAAACTTTGGAGTTCAAAGGTTTAGATTGAGCGAGATTAAAACAGAATATTTGGAGTGCAAATTCTATGTTGCATTGGATGAAGCATATGTGGATGTGAGGCCTGACACATAGACTATTCCCTAGAGAGAAAGTTTTAAATATCATGGGTCGGTCATTCATGGTAGTGGGGACATTGATGATGATGTCACTCATTACATTGGGGCAGCTTAGGTGAGATGGGAGCTTGCCTTTGGAGTTTGGTGTAATAAGAAGGTACCATCTGAACTTAAAGGTAATTTCTACAACGTGATAGTTAGACTGTCCTTGTTATATGAGGTTGAGTGCTGTCTACTCAAGACCTCACATATTTAGAAGATGCATGTTGCGGAGATGAGGATATTGAGATGGATGTGTGGGTGTAATAAGAGTGAAAAGATTAGAAATAAGGTTACTTAGGAGAAAGTAGGAGTGGCTTCAGTGAGGGACAAGATGAGGGAAGCGAGACTAAGATGGTTTGGGCATGTGCACAGGAGGCTCGAGAGGTTAGATGTTGGGGGCATGCGGAGGGGTAGGGTTAGGCCGAAAAAATATTGGGGGAGAGGTGATTAAACATGATATGACGCAACTTCATATTATCGAGGACATGTCTTTATATAGAAAGAAGTGGAGGTCATGTATTAGGATAGAAGGCTAGTAGAGTTAGAATGTTGTCTTGCTGTGCGGAGGTTTAGTGTTTGTCATAAGACTAGAAATGCGCTTATTGTTCTTGCCATATGTTGCTTAGTGCATTTCGATCATCTCATTATTTAGTTATTATTTCTATCTTATGCTTTCGGTATTTTTCATCTTCTTTTACCTTTAGTTTGATTCACTGAGGGGAGGGTCTCAGGAAAATAGCTTTTCTACCTCCATGAGATAGTGGTAAGGTCTGCATATACTCTATTCTCCCCAAACCCCACTTTGTGGGATTTGACTGGGTATGTTGTTGTACGATAAGCTCAAACATTCATGCTATTACCTTTCCTAGTGTTATTTCGTATCTTCTCATTGTTGTCAATATGATTTCATTAGCACTTGAGTGATGTTTTCACCTTATTAGTTTGGATTGGTGTATAAATTTTATAAAAACACTTCTTTGGAGCTAGAAAATACTTTTACAAAAGTCAAAAGGGCAAACTAGTTATGTAGGTACGCTCAAGATTCGCTCATTCGGATGACAACCTAGGATCGAGTCCGGACTGTATCAACTTTGCATTTCTGGTTGATGCTTATATTTTTTTTTTAAAAAAAAAGGGAACAAAAAGGAAAAAGATGCTAATTGTGAAATACTTTTTATGCGGTCCTGAAACTATTCAACCAAGAACCTATCAAAAGGCATTGCTATAACTGTTCTTAAACTATTCTACCATAACCCATTTCTAAAACTAGCTATGAACCATCTTATTGTGCAAACTTCCACATGATGTATCCAGTTTGTTGTCTTGTCAACTTTCCATGCCTTTTCTATTGCGCATCATGGAACTCTTCATACCAATGTAGAACTCTGACTATTATGTTAAGCATTTCCTCTCTATCCAACCACTAAGACATCAAAAGCTTCACATCAATCTAGCATAGGGAGCTTCTAATAATGGTAACAATGGCACAATAATTTAGTAGTCTAAGCATTTATAATTCTTCAATAATTCAGAAGTCTAAGTAGCAAGTATATGAAAATAAGCTTGGGTTAAGGATTATCAAAAGAACGAATGTAGCTAACTAGTAAGGAGATCTTCATCATAAGAAACAAGGAAAGGATTTGAGTTCACTTTCGCCCTAAAAGCTCATTTTAAGTAATATGAACAAATGGTGTTACTCCTTCCGGTAGTTGGACCTTCAATAAAGAAAAAGGAGCCAATTCATCTCATTACTAGATATAAATAGGCATACTGTAATGGAAAATCAGTTATAATATAAGTAGAGAGGTTTGCATTAGTTATACAATGTCACGACTCAGTTTTGGTCATAAGGCACCCAGTAGGCATCATCGCGATTGAGTGAAATACAGTAAATATAGTCTGTCCAAATGTAGAAATTGCAGTAAAGCTAGCAAATCTAAACCCAAGTCAAGGAGTAAGCATGTATGGAGAATCACTGAACCTTGAGTGAACTAACCAAGTGATGTGCAATGATACCGACCGATGGAAATTGAGTAGGCCCACACCACAACTGTCTCCGAACTGGGACATAGTGTTGTACGCGGGTGTAAGGCCCTAATATCTATGCCTGTACACCAATTGGCCCCCATAAGCCCAGAAGGTACGCCTATGCACAATCTACCCAACAGAATCACCACGGAACCCAACAGAATCACCACAGAACCCAACTCTCAATACCACACGATCACGAGGTCGAGCTGTATGTGGGTGTAAGGCCCTAAGGATTAAGCTTGAACGCCCCTGAGCCCCTGTAAGCCCAGAGGGTACACCCACACACAATTGGGGTGTGAATAGGTGCGTGGATCCACGGGTAATCAGCTGGGTCCTCAACTCGAAGTACTATATCTTAACTGGGTCCTCACCTCAAAGTATCGTATCGTGGCAGGCCATGACACCCGACCATGGCACCTCAAAATACATAAATAATGATAGGGTGCATCCCCCGCAGGAGAAAGAATCCCCCTAACATAATCAATAAGGTCTCAGACCCGAAATGTAACTGATAGGGTCCCCGACCCCAAGTACCAATAGGTGCTCGACCCTCAGAATCAACATCTGTGACTCGGAACTCATGAACGTGGCCACCGGGACTCGGACTGTGGGGAGCGTCACCCATGACTCAAACTCTTGGACGTGGCCACCGGGTCTCGAAGCCTAGGGATCATCATCCAGGACTCAAGGCATAGGAACAATCTTCCACTCAACCAGTCTATCCGAATCTGAGTCTCTAAAGCCATATCGTGCCTCAAGACAGTAGTCATATAACCCAACTAAGTATAACCATCACCAACCTGAGATAATAACAGGTAACCCCAGTTTCAGGTAAGAAGAACCTGTGCACAACAACTAACAACAATATTAAGGAGTGTGTGTGTGTGTATATATATACAGATCAATGTAGAATCATGCCTAACAAGGCCAAGTACGCCGCAGTCCAGCCAACCAGGGGTAATTAGAGTGAAGCATGGGTAATCACAGCTATATGACGCGTATCTCAAGTAGTCAAGCCTAATAGAGTCGTAGCTATACCATAATCGGGCCACAGTACGCCAGATAACCAATAAACAGCCTCACAGTCGGCATATCTCCATCACAGATAACCCAGTGGACCCCGTAGGATACGACATACGTTTCCCTGCCGGGGTTGTATCCTTATTTCTAGCCTATCAGAGATTCAATGGCAACGTATCTCGTATCAAGGGTCGCAAGGCCCAATCCGAAGCACAACTACAACATTTTCCAGAATATCGCATGATTCCCCCATTTATCAGTAGGTGTAACAAGTATACAAGAAAATAGTTGTATATAAAGCATATAAGTCACAAGCCATACAGAATCACGCCTGACTGACGGTTATACCACAGTCTAGGCAGCCACAGGTACTCAGAACGTATATAGATAGCCACTGTCGTATCATAGATATCCGAACCAACCAGAGCCCCTAGAATCAGATATAGATACTATATCTAGAACCAGTGCACAAGGTAGCATGTATCACTTGTCAACCTCATAAGCTAGTATATTTTTAGTAGCCTCAGGCCACACATAATACAAGCAAAAGTCAAGTTCAGTGTACATACCTGTCGCATATTCTCAGCCCAATCTAGCCGTTATTAGGACCTCTCATTGTCTGACAGTCCAGAACTTGGCAAATATAGCAACTATAGCTACCACAACCCTCAATACAACAGTCACCATCGCATATCATCATATATACACACACATACACAGAGCACAACCAGCCATATACAACGCGTACTCCACAACTCAATCCATTTACAACACATTTCCATACATACCGACTCAAATATAAAAGCATTTCCCTCAGTCTAAGGTTTAGAGTAGCCTTGCCTACCTGGAAGGCGGTTCCTCGAACTCCTGGTCAGTCCACTTGAGCTTTTCCCTTCCTGATAGCCTCCAGAAGCTGCTCAACTGTCAAAATATGAGTCGCAGGGTTAATATGGTCGATTCAACTGTAAGGTCTCAATGTCCATTTTACACAAAAAAATATTGCAACCACATGAATTTTGACATTGCGAATCCAACGGTGCAGTCAGAATTCCCAACGGAGCACCCTATGAAAAAATGAGGGTCCCACTTCTTTCCGACTAATTTAAGCCGTTATCGTCGTTTCCGAGCTGATCACGCCATCAAATTTCCATTCCGAGCTCGTTTAGCTAGGTTTTTATAGAAGAACACTTTTTAGCTTTCGGCTGAACTCATTTTGCAACTTTTGACTCAAATTCATAGCAGGACCCCCGACCCTCGAACTGACCACCTTCCTAGTCTAAATCCGCCGTTCTGGAACTGATGGAACCGTCAAAATCCCATTCTGAGGCCTTTTACTAGGACTTTATCCGAAACCTCATTTTTACAGTTATAACTTGTCGTTAACTCGAAAATTCACATAATTCACACCCAATTCAACCCATCACCATCCCAACAGTCCCAATAGGTCACAAAAGGTCCGAGGTTACTATATATAAGCTCAAATTAGTAGAATAATCGCAGAAATACAGAAATGACCTAGAGGGTCATATATACAGGTTCCATAAACATTACTATACAGTGTTATCTTTACAAATATATGATTGACAATAAGAGAATAATAAATCAAATAAGTAATTGTTTACACAAACCTCGTCACTAATGTGAGCGTCCATATTTTGATGGAAGGGAAACTAAAGTAACTCGATAATAAGGAATGCACACTATAGTATTGACCTTCCAAACTACTAGAATATTCATAAGAGCACTTTTTTTTCCGATAAGTTTATTAACAAACACGACGACACTAAGATGGGTCTGGAAGTGTACACTTAAGTCTATAACTCTTTGTTGCTGCAAGCAGTCAATATAGTCCAAAAGTGTGGCAAACTGACTTACATTTTTCATCCACATTTATCAACAAGCCCAGTTTTGTTCAGAAAACAAACTAACTTTGTTGAGGAAAATCAACAGTTGATGAACTACAAATTTCAACCAGTATGTTACAATGGCAAGAACGAAGTAGAGTAATTTATACCATGTGCTGACTCAATATGACTTGTAAAAAAGTGATGAAATTGCCCACCTTCCAAGATGCATCTTTTTTGTCCCTAAATACAAACTCCATATTAGTACTCAACAAAAAACCATAACATCATCCAAAATTGTTTTCTCAATTTCTTAAATTTATGTCTTAAAAAGTTCACAGTCAAGCCAACGCCTCATATCCTTGATAGGGGTATGTTGGTATAAAAATAACAACATCAATTCAAGGGATGCATATATGAACTAGAGCGCATTTGAAACAAGCTTTAGATAAAATCCCGTTCCACACAAGGGACGCGTCGCCGAGACTTCCAAGACGTAAATGGAAAAGTAATCTCTAAACCAAGTAAAAAATGCTAAATAAAGAAAGCAAGATAAGTGTAGAGATCTAATTCATCAAAACACATCCAGATATATCATATGCAAAAATGGGTGTGTTTTCAAAATCCAAAATTAAACAAGTAAAATCATACCAAAATAGTCAACAACGCCTTCATGTGGCACATCTGATTTTGATTTTTCTTCCTCGAACTTTTCTTCTCCATCTTTGCTTTTTCCTTATTCATTGTTGTTCTTTTTCACTATATGCTAAAGAGGCTACGAAGGTTAAAAGAACAATTTTACAACCCTAACACTTATCTCGTGTTCAGATGCATATAAGGGTTGTCAAAACGAGCCAAATATAGGTACCCGTCTAATCCTTCTAAAGTTTTATGGGTTGGGCTCAAGATAATTTATATTGGATCAATCTCAACATATTCGAGGCTTAACCTAATTGAAAATGATCTTCAATTGAGTCCAATTTAAATTTTCCAATTCCAACCCATTTTAAAACTCCTCATTTGCAATGGTGCAATATATGTTCTATATTGAATATACGCGTCCTTGAGAAATTATGTACGCGTCCTTGAGAAATTATGTACGCGTCCTTGAGCTCTGCACAAACCATACGAAATTGTAATGCATTCATAACTAGCTCTAATGTCGATAGATTATCATGAGCTCCATAAGACCTCCTTTCCTTTGCCTCTTCAGATGACATCACTTCGCCACAATATTCGATGATGAAATGTCTAGCCTAATAACGTAAAGGGAGGAACAATTGGTTAATAGTAATTGTGAATAAGCCATAAGCCCATAATGTTTCTTCTCAGCTAAAAGACCCCTGCAACGTTCTTCAGTCCTGAACAACTTAATTTTTGCATATTCACATTTCTAGCAAGCAAAACACTTCAAAACAATATACCTAAAAATATCTAACACTTCGTTTGGATGGTTGTTATGCATTATTTCATAATATATTTATGTTGTTATATTTTCTCTCCTATCACACCTTTGATTAAAAACATCTTTGGCTGTTAAAAGCACCTAGTGTTATGCTTTATAGAGATTTATATTATACGAGAAAATTGAGCTACATAAATTTTCATGCTATGTTCATGCAACAAAGCTTTCTATTGTTGCATATGTGAGACCTTAGAGAGGTCATGTGCTCTCTATAATTTTAAATGGCGACTTATTGGTTTAAAGATTTGGTTGTGGCTAGAAGGCTTCTGGGATGATGTGATATTTGGGTTTGATTGATATTATGTAAGTATTTGATTGAACATGGTTTGCCCAAGCAGGTAATGTATCACATAATTGCTCCTAGTTATTCCTTCATAACTAAAAGGACAGTCTGGTGTATAGAAGGGCTGCACCGCAAATGGTATGATGTAGATCCAAGTATTACTGTCTGCTTGCACGGCTCGAATCCATGACCTATAGTTTATGTTGAGACAAAAAGTCCCACATTGGTGGTTAATGAGATGGGTGGACTCCTTATAAGGCTTAGGCAATCCTCCTC
>JAPFFP010023501.1:0-16264 GCA_026153255.1 Solanum medicagineum
CAAACTATTTATATTTATCCTATATATTTGAAAAATAATTTCGAAAAGTGGTATTCATCTGATCACGCTTGGGTAAATGTAGCTCCGCCCTTGAATTTGGTAATAAAAACATTAACACCATAAATAGTATCAATATAAATGAAAAATAAAATTGAAAAAAATACATGTCTTCAGATTCAGTCGTAATTGGCATCAAGTCTAAATTATGTGCTCCACGTGATCTTTGTTTACCTGCACAAGAACATTGAAGAAAGAATCAATAATAACTTATAGAAATTCTATATATTGATTGAAGAATGTCTAAAATCTTTACAGAGACAACAAATATATTTATGAGTTAAAAAGTAGAAAAAGAACGATAATATTTATGGAACACTATATCAAGAACAATTAATTAGTCAGCAATTACTATACTTCATTGAATACAATTTATGGAGTGGATTTGGGGATATGTCTTTTGGTCTGTTATTACTGTGTAGCTGCCATTCATATTCCTTCACTTCCACCAGCGATCATTAATGAACGAACGCCAACAACTGACTCCCGGTCCATACAGGGTGGCCCGTGTTTGGCAGCATGTTTGAGCGCAGCGCAGCGATTAGTCACACAAAACACTAATGGATCGTTAAGTGAATATTTTGATGATTAACAAACTGATTCAAGGATCAGGTCAACAATCAGGTTGAAGTACAGAAGTGTCTGTGGGATACAACTATTAAAGCTGTCTTGGTTGGTGAAATGTCACCTTCATTGTACTGAAGGCCAGCAGTCCGTTAGACATCCTCCATTACAGTATAAAAGAACCTTGTCTAAAGAACAAACACAACTTTTGGAAAATCACAAAATGAATATCCATATTGCTCTGAAAGTTCTCTCTTGGCTCCTAGTGAGAAGATACATCATCTACATTCGAGGGACCTGATAGAAGATGTCTATAGTTTCCTTTTATGTATGTTGTTGTGCTATGTTGTAACATTGTAAGATCACGTCAAAGTATATAAAGGAATGTTGATCATTGTTTAATTCGGGTTGAAAGTTGTAGATCTCGTAGCCATGTTTAGGACTTGAGGTGTTTTGGTGTAGTAGTCTAACTTCATCTGGGAGGTGAGATGTAGACTAGTTTTAGTTTTTTGCTCATAACTTGTAGCTAGGGTTGCAAGTGGGAATAGTGAGAGAGTGAGACAAATAAACCGTGTATGTTATATTTGGTTACTTTGCTCATTCATTTAGTGGATGTTGGATTTTGAAAATCCTATTTGACAGGTCATTCCTCCTTTGAGCAAGGAGTTTTTCTACATAAAATCTCCGTGTTAAGTTCCTTATTGTTCTTCTTTATTTACTTTTTGTTTATATTGCTTTACTGTTGTGGACGCATATTTACTCAACAAGTGATATCAGAGCAGGGAACTCTAAAAGGTTCACACTTAGAGATAGTCTAAAGATATGACTGCTTCACTTAATCTTGAAGAAGGACAATCATCCACCAGGCCCCCGAGATTAAATGGCCTGTTTTATGGTTGGTGGAAGGATCGTATGCATGACTTCCTTATGGATGAAGATAGCGAGTTATGGGTCATCGTTCTTGATGGGCCATACATCCCTACAATCAAGTGAAGGAAGGGGAGACGACCAGGTTGGTTCCTAAAACTAGGCACTAACACTCTGAGGCAGATCGAAAGAAGATTGAAAAGAACTACAAAGCTAAAAAGCTGATAGTTTGTGGTATTGGAGTTGAAGAGTATAACAAGATTTCAGCATGCAAATCTGCAAAGGAGATATGGGATTGCCTTAAAAATGTCCATGGAGAAACAAAGCAGGTAAAGGAATCAAAAGTAGATATGGTTACCTCTCAGTATGAGGATTTTATCATGGTGGAAGGAGAGTCCATACATGATATGCATACCTGGTTCATAGCCATAACCAATGAGTTGAAGTGTTTGGGTGAAACTATAAATCAGATCACGCAAGTGAGGAAAATTCTCAAGGTACTTCCAAAATTTTAGGAAAGAAAAGTTGATGCCAAAAGAGAAGCCAAGGACCTAAAGAAGTTGACGATGAATGTCCTCATTGGCAACCTTCAAACCCATGAGTTGAATAAGCAACGTGACACTGCCAAGAGAGAGGACAAGAAGGACAAGACTTTATCCTTGAAATCATCCCACAGTGATGAAGAGATTGATGATGTAGATATGACTTTATCTTACCAAAAGTTTCAAAAAGATTATAAGAAAGAACCATGGCTTTACAAAGAAAGGGAATGCTGGTAGACTTCAGAGTAATGTGGAGTTGTGTCATGTGTGTGGAAAGCCAGGGCACTATGTTAGTGTCATCTTGGTAAAAATGACTACAAAGACAGTTCCAAGTTTGTAAAAGACAAAAGGAAGGACCAGGTTCTATAGAAATTCAGAAGAAAGGACGTAGCTGACAGGATAATGATGAAAGCTCTAGAGGTATGGGGCAACTCTTCCAGCGACTCTAAAGATGCTGAACATCCAAAAAATTCATCTATGCTAACCATAAAAGATGATGATGAAATCTTTGACAACTTGTTTGCATTCATGACTCAGTTAGATGATGAAGAAGATGAAGAAGAAGAGGTAACATTGCTTGATTTAAAAGAAAATTTAGATTTTTATTCTGCCGAGAAATTGTAAAAGCTTGCTTGTGGTCTCATTGATTCCATTTGTGAACTAACTGCCGAAAAATATTTGTTAAACAATAGTGTTGATGTTTCTCAAGATGAAAAAACTGTTTTTAATAAATCAAGTATCTAACTTGGAGGTAAAAGTTTTGGCTTTAGAAGCTAAGAAAAATGAGCTCTTGAACTCGATGGAAATTTATTTTAGATCTGTTGTTAAACTAAAGGGTAAATCTAGTGAAAATGAACTTATCCTAAAGGAGAAACTGAAAGACTCTAAGTTGAAATTGATGCTTGCCTTAGAAAGCAATGTTGTGTTGGAGTAGGACCTGGTCAAGATCTAGGATAATCTGAACAAGTCCTTCAAATGGACTACCTCATCCAAGATTTTAAGGGATATGTCTAAGCGTAGGGGACATGAAAAAAAGGTATAGGATATGTGAACAAAATTGACCTTCCCTACAATCCTCACAGTGAATATGTTTCTGTTGCTGACAACTTCTTGTGCTTAACTGTGGTAGAAACGGTTACTTAAAAGGCAGCTGTGAAGTTCTCAAAAGAACTCTGAAAAAGCAGTATTCTGATTACTCTGGAAGTAAGAGAGTGAATGAGGGACCAGGTCCCAAATCAAAATTAAGTAACAGACAATGGCCTCCTTGGACCAAGAAAATTGTGATTAAGCCTTTGTCTCATTACTGGGAACTCAGACTTAATGGGTTGCCAAAACTAACAAATAAGTTTTGTGCATGAACAGTTTAGAGGAAGCAGTCAATGTTGGTTCATGGATAGTGGATGCTCCAAACATATGACTAGAAGCGCTAAAAACTTCCTCTCCTTGAAGGAAGTTCAAGGTGGCAGCGTGTCGTTTGGTGATGGTAAGAAAGGATACATTATGAGAATTGGCAATATTGGAAAGTGTTTTGAGAAAGCTATTGGAGATGTGTACTATATTCATAGTTTAAAGTATAGTCTTCTTAGTGAATCTCAAATTTGTGACAAAGGGAATGAGGTAAAATTCTTATCCGACAAGTGTAGTTTAACCAACTTGTTGACTAACGAAGTGATCCTCACTGCTAAAAAGTGTAGAAATATGTATGTAATTGGTCTCAGAACTACCAAGGAAGACAATCTTACGTGTCTCAAGGTACAGGATGAATCTAGTGATCTGTGGTATAGAAGATTGGGTCATGTCAGTCACCTTTGTTAAGTAAACTTGTTTCAAAGGAATTGGTTCGAGGACTGCCTAAGATAAACTTCAACAGTGTTAAGCTGTGTGCAACCTATGCAAAGGGAAGCAGTCAAAGAGCTCATTCAAATCCAAAAATGAGATCAGTACCACCAGGCCTATTGACCTTATTCATGTTGATCTCTATGGTCCAGTTAAGGTTCAAAGTCGTGGTGGCACGAAACACATTTTGGTGATTGTTGATGACTACTCAAGGTGCACTTGGGTGAAATTTTTTGAGGTCCAAAGATAAAGATGTTGAGTTACTAATAACTCTCATCAAGCTAGTTCAAAATCAATTTAGAAATAACGTATCAGGGGTCAGGTCCGATCATAGAATAGAGTTTGAGAATTCCAAGCTTGATGGTTTTTTGTCGATGAAGGAATCCACCATAATTTCTCAGCTCCTAGGGCTCCATAGGAAAATGGAGTCGTGGAAAGGAAAAATAGAACACTGGTGGAAATTGGAGGAACAATGTTGATTGAATCCAGTTTGGCTAAGAATTTCTGGGTTGAAGCAGTCAACTCTACTTGTTATGTGACAAATAGGTGTCTGATCATGTCCCTTAAGAACAAGAGCCCATACGAACTCTTGTTTGGAAGGAAACCTAGCATCAATTATTTGCCAGCTTTTGGTTGTAAGTGCTTTGTGCTCATAAATAGCAAGAAAGATGTTAGAAAGTTTGACTCGAAAAGTGACGATGATGTTTTTGTTGGATACTTCACTAACAACAAATCCTATAGAGTATTCAACAAAAGGACCCTCTATGTTGAAGAAAGTGTGCATGTCATCTTTGATGAATCGAGAAATATTGAAAACCTTGGTGATAAAGATGATTCTGATCTGGAAGAGTTACTTGAACTTCAGAAGGACAGCCTGATCAATGATCCACTCAACTGATGTTGTTCCTATCAATGGGGATATGACTGATGATGGAGATGTTGATGGTAGAGCTATCAATATGTGCCGACCCACCCCATCCGGGCTAGCCCTTACAGGCTTTTGAATTTGACAGGCCAGGCCGGGTTAGACCCCTTTTTTATGGACTAGAAAATAGCTAGCCCAACCCATTAGTACATGGGGCACGGGCCTTATCGGGCCAGCCTATATTTTGCAATATGGGCCAACCCATATTGCAAAAGCCCTACAAATCAATAGACTTATTCAACCCCGGCTAAAGAGCCCATTTTTTAAATGAGCTCTAAAAATTGTGGCGCAGCCCTGCTAAATCATAGGTTGGGCCAGGCCGACCCAACAGGCTTAGCCCATCTCTAGTTGATGGGGAGTTCATAGAGGGCTCCTGGTATGTCTTCAAGAGATCCTGAGGAAGCTGATACTGGTCATGATCAAATTTGGACACTGGTCAACCAAAATATGACGATAGTCCTGATGCTGTAAGGAGCCAAAGTTGGTCAGCAGGAAGGGTGTCTAGATAGAAACATCAGTCCTCCCATCCTATGGATAATCTAGTCTCTTATTTGGACTCTACAATCCAAACCAGGTCCAAGACTAGAAATCTTATGTCCTTTGTTGCATTTCTCTTCTCTATTGAACCAAAGAATGTTAAAGAAGCTCTCAAAGATGCATACTAGGTGAATTCCATATAAGATGGGTTGCTCCAATTTCAGAGAAGCAAGGTGTGGCATTTGATCCGTAAACCCTCTGACAGATCTGTGATAGGGACCATGTGGGTATTCAGAAATAAGCTGGATGAAAATAATAGCATTACTAGAAACAAGTCCAGGCTGGTAGTGCAAGGATTCAATAGGGAAGAAGGCATTGACTATAATGAGAGTTTTGCTCTAGTTGCCAGAATGGAAGCTATCAGAATTCTAATTGCTTTTGCTACTTATATGGAGTTCAAATTATTCCAAATGGATGTGAAGAGTGCCTTTTTACATGGGTACCTTAAGGAGGAGGTCTTTGTGAACCAATCACTAGGCTTTGAGAATAAACCATTTCTGGTTCTCCAGATCAGAATGGTGTAGCAGAAAGAAGAAACGGAACGTGAAAGCTACCTAAGTCCTTGTGGATTGAATCTCTTGAGACGGCAATGTATATATCAAATTGAGTTCCAACCAAAGTTGTTCCAACAACACCCTTTGAATTGTTCAAAGGTTGGAAACCTAGCCTGACACATTTACGCGTATAGGGATGCTTGTCTGAAGTAAGAATCTACAACCCACAAGAAAAGAAACTAGATCATAAGACCATTAGTGGATATTTCATTGGATATGCCGAAAGGTCTAAAGGATACAAATTCTATTGTCCATCTAACAACACAATACTATGGAATCAAGAAATGCAAAATGTCTTGAGAATGACTTGATTAGTGGAGGTGATCAATTTCACAATACTATTTCTGCAAGAGATCGACCTTTCACTGCAAGTCAAAGATTGATTGTCGTTCATAATTCCCCTCAAGTACAATTGGGTGTTGAACAACCAATCAACGATATCCCACAAGTTGCTGAAATGTTCCTATTGATCAAGATGCTCAAGTAATTCCTGAAACTCTTGAACAACCAGTTGAACAACATGATCCACAAGAAAATGTTGGTGCAACGTTAAGAAGATCTACTAGAGAAAGAAAATCAGCAATTCCTAGTGATTTATTGTATATTTACAAGAATCTGACATTGGAGTAAAAAATGATCCTAAGTCCTTCTCACAAGCCATGAATTGTAAAGAGTCTGAATTGTGGTACGATGCCATGAAAGAATAGATGAACTTTATGAAAAGTAATGAAGTCTGGAATCTTGTCGAGTTGCCTAATGGTTTTAAAGCCATTTTGGATGTAAGTGGGTCTTTAAAACTAAAAAGGACTCATTAGGCAACATAGAAAGATACAAAGCAAGACATGTTGCTAAAGGATTTGCTCAAAAGGAAGGAAATAATTACTTAGAGACTTTTTCTCCTGTGTCTAAAAAGGATTCCTTGCAAATTATATTGGCATTAGTAGCACACTTTGACTTAGAATTACAACAGATGGATGTGAAAATCATATTTCTCAATAGTGATCTAGAGGAGGAGGTTTATATGAAACAATCAAAAGGATTCTCCTCTAGTAATGGTGAGCACTTGGTATGCAAGTTAAATAAATCCATATATGGACTAAAACCAACCTCCCGCTAATGGTATTTAAAGTTTCATAATGTCATCTCTTCATTTGACTTTGTTGAGAATATCACGGATCAATGTATATATCAGAAGGTTAGTGAGAGTAAAATATGTTTCTCAGTTCTATATGTCGATGATATCTTACTTGCATCCAATGATAAGGGAATAGTATATGAGGTGAAATAATTTCTCTCCAAAAATTTTGACATGAAAGACATAGGTGATGGATCTTTTGTTATTGGCATTGAGATTTATCGAAATAGACATCAAGGTACCTTAGGTATATCTCAAGAATGCTATATCAATACAATTCTGGAGAGATTTTGAATGAAAGATTGTTCACCAAGTATAGTTCCCATTGCAAAGGGTTACAAGTTCACTTTGAATCAGCGCCCGAAGAACGATCTTGAGAGGGACTAAATGAAGGACAGTCCATATGCTTCTTCTGTCAGAAGCTTGACGTATGCTCAGGTTTGTAAAAGACATGACATAGCATTTATTGTTGGAATGTTAGAAAGAATCAGAGTAATCCAGGTCTTGACCACTGAAAAGCTGCAAAGAAAGTCTTAAGATATCTTCAATGGACAAAATACTACATGCTTATATATAAACTATCAAATGACTTGGAAGTCATTGACTACTCTGATTCAAACTTCGCTGGTTGTGTTGATTCCTGAAAATCAACTTTAGGATATATTTCTATGTTAGCCGGTGGAGCTATATCTTGGAGAAGTACCAAATAGACTCTGGTCACTACTTTCACTATGGAGGCTAAGTTTGTTTCTTATTTTGAGGCTACCTTACATGGTGTATGGTTAAAGAGTTTTATTTTCAGGCTTAGAATTGTCGACTCTATAGCTAAGCCATTAAAATTATATTGTGACAATTTAGTCATTGTCTTTATGGTTGAGAATAACAAAAATGGTAGTCGAAGCATGCATATCGACATCAAATATCTAGCGATAAGAGAATATGTTAAAGATAAGAAAGTGGTCATTGAACACGTCAATACTGAAGCAATGTTAGCTGATCCTTTAACTAAAGGCATGCCACCGCAGAAATTTAAGGATTATATAGTCACAATGGAACTTAGTCCTAGTGTCCCGTTATGTAACATTACTTTGTAACTATAAATGTTCATGAAGCTCTATTTTATATGATAATTCTTGTTAATTGTGTACACATTTAGTTTTACTTTTAGAATTATCATTAAAATATGGATCTAGAATAAACGTTAAGTTTATTCATTAATTTATATGGGCTAAGATTTAGAAGCATAGTACATTGTGATACATGAAAGATACTACTAGCCTTCAAAGGAACTGTCACCATAATTCATGTATTATGTTTCACTTTGGGATTAAAGTGACGGACCAAGTGGAAGAATATTGGAATGTTGGCCACATTGCATGGATAGTGGTCCGTAACTTCCATAACCTCCATGGATGTGGTTTGTAACTTCCGTAGAAGTTGCAACTACCACTACATCCACTATCCATGGAAGTTACACAACTACATCCACTAATCCACTACTCTTAACTTCCCCACTACTCCACTGCTCCACAACTCTTCAACTTTCCACTAACTTCCCACTATTATTCTTGATGGTAGAATAGCTATAAATAGGGGTGCATCCGGTTAAAGGTCCCTAAGCACAAATCTCTTTTTTACACTCCACACCATCTTGAGTGAGGTTTGAGTGCTTAGAAGACTTCTCAGGAAGTGGAAAGCAAATGACAACGATTTCGACTGCATCGCCAACAACGGCTGAAGGTATATCGATCTAGTATTCCACTGCACTATTGGTTTATGTTTCCTTACAGAAGGAACTTGGTAACAACTTTTTTTATTACCATATATTGGATGTCATTGCCTAAAATTCTATTCGTAACAACAAATAAATTATTGCAAGTCTCCATAAACTCCAATGCGAAAAAATTATGCAACAAAAAATAATATTGTTGCCAAAAGCTACGTCAACACAACCATTTTTTTTTTTGCTGTAATAGATAAAATTTTGTTGTTAAAAAGGGTCCTATTTTGACTGGCTAGCACTAATTATTGGGTGTGATTTAAATTTATAAATAGCATTTTGGTTTATATTTAATTACTTCTGAATTGAATAATGTTGGGACAATCAAGACTGGATGTTACTAACCATTTTGCCTTTATGTTTGATATATTAGTATTCTAATACTAAAACAAGATGTAGGTTATCAAATAAAATCTACAAAGCAACAATTTATAAAGGATGTAAGATCAACACATGTACGCAAGTGAATCCTGATGGTTAGTTTTCAAATTACATATTTTTTTTTTGGTAAAATTCTTTTGAAGGCGTGAACTATTAAAAAATCTTCATATAATAAGAATCTGAACTATTTAAAATCTGATAAAAATTGATTTGAAGAGGGGTTGGGGTTGCATTTTTTCTGGAAGAAGGATAGTTAAATAATAAGTTTACAATTTTAACAGAGGGATATCTTTTTAATGGAAAACTAATGAAGAGTATTTTTGCTCTATTTCTTATAGTTAACGGGTATTTTTGGCTCTTTTCATTTCTGTTAGGACGAAGGGTATTTTTGAGCCAAAAATATAACAGAGGGGTATTTTTGAGCCAAAAATATGACTGAGAGGTATTTTTGAACCAAAAATATAACAGAAGGTATTTTTGAACCAAAATATAACAGAGGGGTATTTCTGCTCCATTTTTATTTTTATTATTAAATGTAATTTTTTAAATTATTCGAATTAATTTTTATTTTATATATTTTTATTAGTTACCACATTTCATAACTTAACTTTTTTGTTGCACGTTGATTTTAAATCATATAGTTGGCAAACTTTTAGAAAATTATATACATATCTAGTATTTTCTGTTTTTGCGGATGATATTTGAGATGAGGATTTTTCGGAAACAGTCTCGCTATCTTTATGAGATAGTGGTACGGTCTGCGTATATTTTGGCCTCCCCAGACACCACTTGTGGGATTTCACTCGTATGTTATTGGGTATATACATAGTATTTAAGAATGTTCTTGCTGTCGTCCAAATATTTTAGTTTGCATTATAAAGGAAAAATGTTTACTTGTCTATATATATTTTACGTCACAACAACAATAACAATGACGATAATATACTTAGTGAAATCTCACAAAGTAGGGAATGAGGAGAGTAGAATATGCGCAGACCTTACTACTAACTTATGGAGATAGAGATGTTATTTTCGAAAGATCCTCAGCTCAAATATATCCGTCTGAAGTAAAAGAAGAAAATAATAAATATAAAGTCATGGCGAAAAATGAAGAACAATGCCAATTCTACAAGAAACAAATAATAGAAGTGGCAGAATAGTCAAAAGCAGTAACAATACAATCAGAACAGTACGATTAATCCTATGTGGTACGCCCCGGGAGGGTAACCTTGGCATGGCTGACACTTGAAGAGCCATTGCTGATTTCCCAAGAGAACCACCTGGAGACCTTATTGTCACATCATAATCACCCACGAAAGAAAATACTCTAACACAAAACTATACAGTAAACTAAATAACCAAGTCTTCATATAATTAGAAATTTTCAATGAACAATAGTTGGAGAGAAATAACAATCATCATCCTCTACTCAATGTTTATGAAGCCTCTATACTCATCTAGAAGGTGCCAAGACAAGACCTAGGCTACCTCAAATGAAATAAATTTTAATACTCAAAAGAAAGAAAAGTAAGGCTCTTCCGAATAACAAGGGGGGCTCACCAACTTTGGAAGCAAGAAGCTAGACCTCAACAATGCACTGATTGAAGTCCTCAATCACTTGTATCTGCATCAATAACGATGCAGGTCCAAATGGACATCAGTGCATGGACTATACTGGTATGTAAGAATGTCCAAAGTAAACAAGTAAATTCCAACTCAAAACAATCACTCAACTTAGAACTCAACTACTCAACTCATAACTCTACTTAGTGAATATGCAAAGTTAAAGTTTAAAATTATGCTTTGAAAATAGACTCAGTGTGATGCAACTCGATTTAAAACATGATATGCTCAACCAAGTGTTGTTTTGGGAATTTCTCTTAATCGACATCACTCCCACCACCTTTAGTTTGGTGATGTATAATGAAGGCGACGTTGTTGCCACACTCGTCCTAAACTTGCCAAGGTAAAGGAAAATTAACTCTCTCTTGGATCCAAAATAAATGTCTATCTTTTGGGACATCATTCACTAGAGTTAACTGCACGACTATCCTACATTGGCAACATAGTTTATGGATTAGAGTAATTATTTACCCGCTCCTTATCAGTGTTCGACACACTTCCCAAGACTAAAACATTTTCATGTCAATCAACTCAAAAACATCCATTTTAGATTATCACAAATCAATTCAACTCAATCGCTCAACAACTCAACCAATCAGGGTAGTAATCATGCATACAATCATTACTCAAACTCAACCTAAAATAATCACGTATACTCCACTCAATCATGCTCATTACACAAAACAATTAAGATGCTCAAGTATAATGCAAAACAAATAATATGTTTCTCATACTCAGTTACTACTCAAGTTACTCTACTCAGATATTCAGGCTCATGGTCTCCATACAGTCAATATACAATATCTCATAGAATAATGCAATTTAGGGCTCCTGTTGTCAAGTAAAAGTCTAGTATCCTAATATCATATAAACAACAATACAACGCATAAATTTGTTCATATATGCTCATGAGGACTCAATGGCGCAGACAACCATTCAAAATTAATTTTGATGCTTGGCCTCATACGAATTCGATAAAATACAAACCATATATGAAATGTGATTGGAAACAACATTTCATACTCAATGGCGCCGTCGAAATTTCCATACGAGGTCTTTACGACTTGATGTGAGTCCCACTCCCAATGCCATTTCTAGCCCCAAAATCCACCGTAGGGCTCATAATGAGTCCCAATGGTAAAGATCAAACAAGAAAGGAAGAGAAAAGAGAACAAAATCAAAAAATATGTGGATTAAATTCAACTATTGAAATTATGGGTAACAAGGGACTAAAACCCTCACCTCTCAATTGATTTCAACAACCCAAATAAAACCCTAGCAAAAAAAATTAAAGGGAACCAAGAACCACAAATGGCAACACTTTAATTAATCAAATAAATAAGTCAACTAACAATTCTAAGAGTTCGCCCTAATTACTCACTAGGAAGATACTACAATTTGAGGATTCAATATTCAACATAGTCCAAGTCTTTCAAATGCTAAAATATGACTATTTATACCAAGTAAATAAAAGAAGACATTTTCTTTACAATTTTACCCTTAATGAGTGTGAGCCTTGTTTGGTTGCCTTTTTCAAATCCTTGAATTCAAGTAATAGCCATTTGCAGACATGACCTCTTTTCTTCCTTCTCCTCACTTTGATAGACCTTCCACACTTTTTAAGTTTTTCTTTAGTGAACCTCAAGCTCCTTTAACACTTCCTTTTTTTCATAAACATTGCTCGTAGGTCTTGGAGATCTTTTGCTTGACTCCTTGTTCCACTCATATTGGTGTCATCTATGCTTTGCATGTTATCATCCTCCCCTCTCGAAAAGAATTTGTCCTCGAATCCAAAAATCACCTACAACACAAGGAGATGAATCGCTAACATTGAAAACACTATGAACATTATACTTACTTGGCAAGTCGATCATGTAGGCGTTGTCATTGATTCTCTTGACTACTTTGAAAGGACCATCTCCTCTTGGGCTTAGCTTTCCTTTTCGAATATGTGGAAACCTCTCTTTTCGAAAATGTACCCACACCCAATCATTTGGGTTGAAAACTACTTCCTTTCTTCATTTGGGTTGAAAATTACTTCCTTTCTCCCACAATTCTTTCGAATAGCCACCTTTGAATTGTTATTTTCAATGGCCTTTTTAACCTTGACATGAATGTTCATCATCTCCTTTGCCCTTTTCTTGACATCTAGGCTCAAAACAATAGTACTAGATAATAGAGTCATGGTTAGTGGAAACAAAGGTTTAAAGCCATAATATGCCTCAAATGGTGACATTCCAATAGAGGAGTGGAAAGACCGATTATATGCAAATTCAATCAAGGTAAATGGTCTTCCTAAGTAGTTTTGGGGTTCCTCTAATCATGCATCGAAGCATGCTTCCAAGAATCTTATTGACTACTTCAGTTTGTCCATCTGTTTGAGGGTGGCAAGAAGTAGGGAACATAAGTTTGGTACCAAGTGTACCCTAGAGACTCTTTCAAAAGTGACTAAGAAATTTGGAATCCCTATCACTAACAATGGTTTGAGGGACTCCATGCAATTTAAGAACACTAATGACAAATAATGATGCTACATGGGATGCATCATCACATTTATGGCATGGGATAAAATGAGTCATTTTAGAAAATCTTTTCACTACCACAAATATGCTATCATGTCCTCTTTTAGTCCTAGGAAGACCCAACACAAAATCCATAGAGATATCCATCCATGGGCCACTAGGAGTAGGGAGAGGGGTATATTTACCTTGGGGCCGAGTCATGGATTTGACATGCTTACAATCGAGACATTGTCCACAAATTCGCTCTACATCATGCTTCATCTTGGGCCAAAAGAATTGATCCTTTAGAATTTCAAGTATTTTCGGTACCCCAAAATGTCCCATCAAACCACCACTATGAGCTTCCTTGACATGTAGCTCTCTCCACTAGCTCATAGGAACACAAGCTCGTCCATCCTTGAACAAAAAATCATCTACTAATTGAAACCTATTAACCCACTTCCCTTGGGTAAGATTATCAAAAGTATCTTTGAAGTCAGAATCCCTAGAATAGAGCTCCTTTAATCTCTCAAATCCCATCATTCTAGAAGCCAAGGTAGTCACCAATATAAACCTTCTTGATAGAACATCCGCTACCACATTTTCCTTCCCTTGCTTGTAGTTGATCACATAGGGAAAGGTTTCAATAAATTCAACCCACTTTGCATGTCGCTTGTTAAACTTGGTTGCCCCTTTAGATGCTTCAAGGACTCATGATCAACCCTTATCACAAACTCTTTGTGCCACAAGTAGTGTTGCCAATAAGCTAACACCCGCACAAGTGCATACGATTCCTTATCATATTGAGTACTTGAGAGTATCCCCCTTTAGCTTTTTACTGAAGTAAGCTAATAATTTTCCATCTTGCATCAATACACCACCTATTCCAATACCTGAAGCATCACATTCAATTTCAAAGGTCTTATCAAAGTTGGGTAGTTGAAGCAATGGTGAAGAATTCAACATTGATTTCAAGGCTTGAAAGGACTTCTCTTGTTCTTCCCCCCACAAAAAAGGTACATCTTTCTTGGTTAACTCGGTCAAAGGAGAAACAATTGAACTAAACCCCTTTACAAATCATCAGTAAAAACTTGCTAATCCATGAAAACTTCTTACCTTGGTTGCATTGGTTTGAGTTGGCAAAGACTTCATGGACTCTACCTTCTCTTCATCAACCTCTATCTCGTTAGCACTAACCACAAAACCCAAAACACAACCTTTTCAAAAAATAATGAGTACTTCTTGTGTCACGACCCAAGCCTAGGGCCTAGACATGACATGACGAATGGAGAACTCGAAGGAATCCCAAACAAGTCTCTTAGCATATCATACACAACCTTTGTTGCGGAAGCAAAACAAAATAACAAATAAGTAATATGAAACATAAGGAAAGTGGGACTAAGGTAGTCTCGCATAAAGACATAAGCATGATAGAAGTCAAGCTCATGAGTACAACCAACCTAATATTCAACAACACCTCTACTAGTAGATGGGGCAGGGGCCAAGACATCTCCCGGGCTCATCCTCATAGATAAGTATCCAAAATATACATGATGAAGTCTTAATACAAACACGAAGAAGATAGATATTGTCCCCAGATATGAGGACTCACCAAAGGTCAACTTCAACGAACTGGCTAACCCTAGAGTAGAGGAGGAGGATCAATAGGAGCTTCGGTCCCTACATGGTAGTATTATGTAGGGATAGATTATGTATTAGTACTTAGAATGTACTAAGTATATGGGATGCAATGCAGCAAGAATCATAAGCATAATAAGCAAGATGCATAACCATAGCCGATAAACATGAGCTCAATATGACATGTATAATAAATGCTTAGGTGTAACACGCTTGAGAACAATCATACTTTCATAACTTGTTCAACACAATAAAGTGACATGAATAGCTCATCCAAATACCTTGTACTAGAGGGTGAGGAATATAGCATAGGTCATAACCCCTTCTAGTAGATAGTGGATAGTAAATGAGGGAGAGGCATACAACATAGTTCATAACCCCTTCATATACGTATAAGATAAAGCATAGTATTAAACCGTACATGAGGGCGAGACATACAACATAGTTCATAACCCTTTCATGTAGGCACTAGGTAGTGCATGGTATCAAGTCATACAAGAGAGTGAGGAACACAACATAGTTCATAACCCCTTTATATAGACATTCACCTTGTACTAGAGGGTGAGGCATAAAACATAGTTCATAACTTCTTCTAGTAGGCTTCACCATTCACAATGACATAGGACATAGCATAAGAGCTCATTAATTGACTTGTAGAACATAGGAACTTTTCATGAGTTCAACACATGCTTGGGAGCCTATAACTTATCATACAATACTTGTCTTGCAATTCATACAATATCTTTCCATCAACATAAGATTCATAATCATGCAAACTTACTAAAACATGGTGGGTATGCTTTCACATGCTTAAAATCATTGAGTTTAAGAGTACAGGACAAGAAGGAGTAAAATCAATTTAATTTGAAGCTATTTAAATCAATCCACCAATATAGTAGTAAAACCCCCAATTTGGGTATCATAGAAACCATCTTAAAATTCACCATTTTTCATAGTCTCATGATTCATATCATGCATAACCTCAATAGGTATAAATCAACTCATGGAAATAGCTTCAATAGATATTCATGCATATTTAATCAACACTTGAAGAATCCAAACCCTAATCACATTATAATGCATAACAAGTTTTATCCATAAATATCTAACATTAAAATAATGAAATTTGATAGGGAGAGGAGGTTTGGCTTTATGGGTGGAAGGAACCCATAAATGAAACGCACATACCTTAAACCTTGAATTTTTTGAAATTGAATTGAGGAAGACTTGAAGCTTGGAGTGTCACACCCCGACCCCGGGGCCGTGACTAGTGCCGATTAGGCACTATTACAGATACGAAAGCATAGATTACTACTAATAACTT